>JAEANM010029661.1:0-10143 GCA_017656035.1 Myanophis thanlyinensis | reverse complement strand
TCAGCTGAGCGTATCACCCTCTGTAGTGCTTGTCTGTTTTGCATGGTGCTATTCCCAAACCAGGTTGTGATGTTGCCATTTTTACACTACCCAGCTTGAATTTTGACCACTCCTATCAAATTTACTGCACTGCAACAACAGGATGATCAAACTTATTAGAATATACTCATGGAGCATTGTTCCAACTCCCTCCATTCTTTTAAACATTTTCCATCAGTTTAATGACTGTTTTTCACCATTCAGTTGTTCTCCTTGATACTTTTTTTTAATGGCCACTGTTTTCTCCATCTCAAACCCATCTCTGTCTAGTTATGCGCCATCTCCATCTTCCTGTTTTAATTCACTTGGATCAAATTTAACAAAAGCCATGTAACTGTTTGTAAACACTGGCGCTCTGTTGGTTTTGCTCTGCTGATAGCCAATAGGAGAACAGGATACTTCTTTTGCTGTAAAACATTTAAACTAAAATAAATATATAGGCCAAGGCAATTATTCTGACAGCTTTGCCTGTATTGTTCCACCCAGCAAAGACTGAAATAGAACAGTGATGAGTTAGTTTGGCAGTTGACATTTAACTAAGTAGTCTGCTTTTCTGCCCCTCCCTCCTTTCCTCTTTTAAGCTGTTCTCTGACTTAGACCTTTATGTGAGACCTTGGGCAGCTTCCATAGACAAGGACCAATCCTTTATATATAATTACTGTTCTGCACTCTTAGATCTTAGAATGTTTGGATTTAAATTGATAGTTATCGGTACAGATATCAAAGTTAAGGTCACTGACCCAGGTTTTGTTAAAAAATGAGTCAAGTTTCACAGGGCTATGTGAAACCAAAGGATGGGATCTAAAATTATGACTAAAAGTCCAATATATGCAGACAGAGATTTGTTACCTGCTGCTGCAGAGGGCAATGTTAAAGTTAAAATGACTTTAAATTGCAGTAGGGTAGGTTTTTGTTGAAATTAGGATATATTTCTGGTAGTAAGGCCAGTTATTTGAAAGATTGAAGATCTTTCAAAAAGGGTTCCATTAGTTATTATTTGAAGATTTTTATAGCTGGGATAACCTACATCAAGAAGGAGTTTTGGCTGTTTAGCAGACAATATCTCCCTTCCAACACACATATAAACACACACACACACACACTTAAAAAAAATCCTCCAGAAAGGTATGTAATAACAGCACTACCAAATAAAGAGGTAGAGCAAAAAACCTTTAAGCAAAAAACATTTCTTGTACTTGTAAGATATCCATGTTAAATAGAGCACCAGCTAGAATGAAGTTTATTCCAAGGCATTGATAGATGAAGCCACAAGTGAATAAAAGGGAGGTCAATGGGAGGTCATTTCACATAATGAAAGCAATATTCTGTTACTAAGATTCAAAAATCTCAGAATTTATGCAGTTATGTCTAATGGTTACAAAATGCTATACATACTGTTTGCTGGGGGAAAACACACCATTAGCTGTGAATGGTATCACAAAAGGATACAGAAGCATTTCACACTGAAAAAAAATGTTCATGTTTTAAAGTTGTTGTTTTTTGTCTTGTCATTCACTACAAAACAACATAACTGGGATTAATATACATCAATGTATGATGAAGCTATTGCATACTATGATGTGTTAGTTACAATGTCCTAGGAAGCTGTGATGAAACTATTTCAAAATTTGGGGTTTTTTATGCCTGGGTTGTGTTTGTTGCCTATTAAGTTGTAACAGAGTTAGAGGATAGGTAAGTTCTCTTGCCTTTACCAACAGCAAACAACAAACGAAACTATAATGATCTTAAATTCGCAACTCCATGAACCCATTATTATAATGGGTCAATGTCAAAGAAAACCAAGGGCACAAACTAATTTCAAATGAAACATGCCTTAAAATTGTTTCTGTAATACTTGACATTGTTTTTTTCAAAGAGTTCCATGCCAAATATTCAAGATCCTTAAAAAAAAACATCTCCCTTGATATTTTTCTCCAATGTCTCTAATGATGTAGAACCATTGATGAGCTGTACTTAATTATTATGCCATCCAGTGTCCATACTAAAATAGCTTGCTCATCAGCATATCACAGGAAAATTTGTCAAATACTTTGTTGGTCAAAATATATTAAGCCCGTAGCATTCTACGGTCTGTTAAATAAATTATCTGATCAAAAATAAGATACTACTAAGCTTTTTTGAGAAATTCATGCTGACGTCTGTTAATTACTGCATTAATGTTTTAGCTTTCCTTCTCTTCATCTTCACACAGGACACAGAAGCAGAGCGTACTTTCGGCCACCCAGGGGATCTACCTTCTTTTTCTTCTCCTGAGGGCTCCAAATCTGTTTCTCCTTTGATAGCCTCAAATCTGTATCTGAGTTTTGGTAGGCAGAACATCTTCTACACCACTTATCGCTGGATTCTCCCCTTTGTCTTATCATCTTCTTATAGAATGTTACTTCCTCTTTCAGTTCCCTTTGTAGCCCTTCTTATCATTTAAGTCAATTGACCAATTATTGATATATCTCTTTGACCTTTTCTCCTAGGACTCTCTCAATCTTATACTTACTGAAGTATAGTTCTTTATAAATTAAATTCATAGGACACCAAACTCACATCTCATCTGGGCAGCATGAAAGTTAAAAAGAAAGAAAAACAGATCCAATACAAGAGAAATGGAAAGAAGGAAATAAGAAGTTGGTGAATACATCCAGCTCATTAACAAAATTCCCATCAAGTAAACATACTTCCTAATCCAGCAACTGGGGAAACAGCTGGCTCTGCAGGGCCTGTTTAAAGAATTGCAGAATACAGGTAACTCAGACTTCTTGAAGGGTAATATTCTAGCGGGTAGACACCATGACAAAACAAACATACTGCCTGAATCACTTCGGATATGGCTTTAAAAGTGGGACCTGGATCATACCCAATTTGTCAAATCTGACCAGTCAGGCAGAAACAATAGGAGAAAAGCAAATCCCTCAGATAGCCAACACTGCAGGTTATAACAGCAAACTTCTGTACATTCCTCTTTCCTTTCCTTTTTTTAAAGGCTCACTAGCAGGTGTATATTCCTTCTTAAACTTAAAGGTTAAACTCCGGATTTAGAAAGAAAGTTTGTTAGGACTTAGCACACCCTTATTTTCTCATTGAATTTGTCCCCTGAAACCTGGAAGCTTTATATTTCTCCTTACTCAATAGGAACCAGTCACTCAACCACGTCCAATAAACCCTAAAAGTTCTAAGGATACACCTCTTGCAATCAGCAGCTATTCAGTAGATCATTTTTTTGCAGCTGATCACACAATCTCATAGAACACATAGCTTCTCTGGTTACTCTTCTCTTCTTCAGAGTAACCAGAAAATATAGTCCACTAAAAAAAGTCCTCTTTGTTCTCCTTGTTTTCTCATTTTGTGGCTGTGGATTATCCAAACTATAGAAGAATCATGGTCCTATTGAATTTCTGCCTACCATTCCCTGTAATAGCTGGAATTTATGAAAACAGTATGCCTTGGATATTTCTGTTTGAATCAGAAACATCTAATTGGAAATTGCAGCATTGTAATCCAGTATTCACCTAAAACCTTAAATAGTATCACATTTGAACTGGCTATCTTAAAGTGCAATTTAATTAAAAAAAATGAGTGAAAATTGCAAGCATTTTAAATTGTCATCCTTAAAAAGAGGGTTTTCTTTTAAATCATTGTATTATCTCTTCTGTCGGTACTATCAGCATTTTTTTTTCTTAAATGAACTTTTAATTTACACCACCATGACTGTTTGCCTTAGGTTTTAAAATAGATTATTAGAATATTCATGCAATCTCACTTAAATGAAAACGTGTTTCAGTGCAAATTAAATCATTGATTAAAAAACATGCTACCTTTCTGATGGGCATCATTTTAGCACTGTGCTTTCTCTTTGTTTTGTTTTCCCCATCTGTTAATTAGCATTAAAAACACTTTCAAAGCTTTTTTTAAAAAGCTAAGATGATCACACAACATCATCTAAGACTAAGAGCATAGGACAGGGGAGAACAAGTCTGATTTCACCCACATAATTAGAAAGGAAACCCAGAGAATTATAAAACCAAGAAAATTGTTCTAATGTAGCATAAACAATAATGAATGGAACTAGGAGTTGCTAGGCCAGAACCACTTTATAGTAATAAAATAATAATTAAAAAAAAGAGATGGCTCTAATAAAGTGGATCAGTGTTCCTATTCCCATCAGGTACTTTCCAGGTGACTTAACTCACCTGTGATGACCCAGGCATGGCATTAAGGCAACATAGCCAGACAATTGGTATAAGTCCCTTTATTAGCACCAACTTTGCCCCCAATGTCCCATTTCTCTTCAGTCTGGAGTAAAACTCTCTACCAAACCTGTAGCAGCTTCTTGCTGTTAATTTCCAATCCAACATGGTAGGCAGGCTGTCTCCAATTAATGACTCTAACAAGCCAGAGGAATTAGGCTCACCAGTGAGGAATCTTCACATGAATTGCAGCCAAATCAGATAAGCACATGAAAGCATGGCAATAAATCAAATGGTCAGGATGGAAGCCAGGAATGTCGGACACTATAAACTACATTTTTATGAATTTAAAATTGTTTTAATATTTAATCAGCCTACTAATTTAATTAATTTTAAAGTGATCTTAAATTTGTATTATTGTACTGTTTTATCGGCTGTTCACCACCCCGAGTCCTTCGGGAGTGGGGCGGTGTAGAAATTTAATAAAATTAAATTAATTGAATTAATAAACTAGAGAATCTCAGCATTTGTTCCTGACAAACACTCCACCCACTTGCTTTTCCTTTTAAACTCCCTGCTCAGGTGTTCCCTGTGAAGGGACTAGGGGCCCTCTCCTCCCTTGTAAGCCACACAACCCACATTGCTCTCTTCTATGTTCTTTCCTGTGTGGCCTAGGATGAGGAGGGATGGGCCTTGGTCCTCATTTGAGCCCTCTCTCTCCTCTTCTACCTCTCTCCTGCTTGGCCCAGCCTGACAGTGCCCTTCCCCTGCCTCCTCCACAGCCAAAGGAGCCACTCTCCCTGGCTCTGTCAGCTGTTCATCCTCTGCCTCAGATTCATCATGGGCACGACACATTTCCTATATGATTTTCCAAGTGGAGGAACAGATGGGATACAGAACAAGATGGGTTAGATGTTATTCATTTCTCAAACATAAACTGTTATCTTGCCTTGCTCTTTAGCTCTCCAAGGTACCTTTTCCACTTGGAATAGTAGAGTCATTTAGAAGAAAATATGGCTTTGATGGCTTGCAAACATGTGGGATGGAGATGATACTTGGGAAGATTTATGACAATTAGTTAAACTTTTACATGGGTGTGAGAAGTCAGCATCCCATTGTAGTTAAATCTAATTTTTTACTACCTGTTTTGATACAACTTGAAATGGTAATGTGCCTGAACCCTATGGAAAGAAAACACAGTAAAGGGACTTGAGTAATTGAAGGGATGATTAGGATGCATAAATAGTGCACTTTCATATTTGCTTTCCAAAGGAAGTAAACGGTGTTTCTGATTAAGAAACAACAGAGAACCATAACACAGTTGTCAGGAGAGACAATATGAGCCATTCAAAGGTCAGGACGGTAAATTAATGTAATTTAAGTAAATAAATTGGATGAACTTCCGTGTCAGAAAATTAGTCTTTGTACAAATTAATTTGCAGGCTAGGTTGAAAGGTTCTGCATAAATTTGCATTCTTTATGGTAAATCCTCTCTCTGCTTCAAACTTGTGAGGAAATGGGTGGGAAAGAAGGAGTGGAAATGTTCTTTTCATCTAATTACTGCAGTTGCTTCTGCTGATGTTTTTCTATCATGCAGCATCAGCTATTTATACACTTTTTGATCATATTTTTTTTTTCATTTCCTAATTTTATATTTGGAAGAAGGCAAAGGCAAACTCCTTCTGAAAATCTCTCTAAGAAAAATGCAGTGATCAGTGCACACAGTCACCAGCAGTCAATACTGACTTGAAGGCACAAGAGAGAAAGAAATTTGGCTATATTCATATAGAAATATAACTTGGGCTGGAGCCCTTTGTAACAAGATAATTAAAGAAATGATGCCATATAACCCAGGTTCTCTTGTCTCAGCCATGTATGGTTGAGTAAGAGAAAACTAGAGAGTACTAGGGCCTGAAGGAAGAACTAGATAGGATGTGAAACGTAAAGGCCAAAATTTCCCAAGGGGGCTTCTTTCAAAAGCCAACTGGACCTTCTTTGTTTTGCTTGAAGATGCTTTGCTTCTCATCCAAGAAACTTCTTCAGTTCTGACTGAATGGTGGACAATGGAAGGATTTATATTCCCTGCAGTCATCTGGTCATTAGCATGCTTTCTGAGAGTTGTTGAGGCTACTTGCGCTCTTAGGATCACCTGAATAGTGCAAATGGATGTGGAACCTTCTTGGAACTGCTGAAAGGTCTATTGTAACCAAGAAATAGGTGATCCCTCTCCTCCGTTCACGCTTAATGTAGATGGCCTCTTTGATCCCACTTTCAAACCAGCATGCCTCTCTATGCAGAATGTGGACTTTGCTGCCTTCAAAAGAATGGCCCTTGTTTTTCAAATGCAGATGGTCTGCTGAATATCGTCCTGATAAGTTTGTTCTCCTATGTTATGCCATGTGTTTGTGAAGTGGTTGTTTTGTTTCTCCAATGTACAGATTGGCACATGTCTCACTGCATTGTGTTGCATACATCACATTGCTCAGTTTGTGTCTGGGTGTTTTATCCTTGGGGTGGTGCAAGGAATATTAATCCTTCCATTTTCCACCATTTAGTCAAAACTCAAGAAGCTTCTTGGATAAGAAATGAAATGTTTTCAAGCAAAACAAAGTAAGTCCAGTTGCCTTTTGGAAAAAAAGCACTGTTGGGAAACCATGACCTGGATGACTGAGAATCTCCATAAAAATAAAGGCCAAAATAATCTCAATAGTGATAGGAGCACTTGGAGCTGTGGCTTCTAAAGTGGGAGAATGGTTCCAAAAGATCCCAGGAAATATATCAGGGTTCTGTGTCTCTCTCCAGATGATTACAATTTTAGGAACAGCTAAGATACTGTGAAGAACTCTCAAACTCCCAGGCCTTTGGCAGAGGATCTGAGATTGAGGAAGGCACATCTCACCCATAAGAATGAGAAGGGAAGGCATGCATTCATACATAATACAAAAGACTTCTTACCAACCAGTTGTGTAGCATGTAGCAACATAAGATACTTCTATTCTATTCTACATCTTTTCTTGATTTTAATCTTTATTAAGACCTTAAAAGCAATTCAGGCAGCCAGAAGGAGGGTAACTTTTTCCTGTATTTTGAAAGGGATATATAACTTAGACTACAGTTGGGAATTGTGGCCACTTCACCACCTGTGGACTTCAACTCCCAGAATTCCTGAGCCAGCCATGGGGATGCTGAGTTCCAGAGTTGGAATTCCCAAGAATTCTGGGAGTTAAAGTTCACAGGTGGTAAAGGGGCCGCCATTGCCCACTCCTGACTTAGACCCATAGAAATACCCATGCTTATTTGAAGACATTTGTCCACCTAACAGTTTATGTAACATAATCACTGCATTACTCAGTGTCATACAAGACAATGAAATATTGTAGAATATGAAAACAAGTAAACAAAGGAACGTTATTTTAAAGGCAGGTGGTGCTCTTAGCTCAAATGAAGCATTTATTAACCCAACTGAGCTTTGCAATACAGTATATTGATTTTAATGTTTATTTCTTAGATGTGATATGCCTCATACAAACCCCCTACTAATTTGTTTTTCTTCATTATTTTCTGAGTCAGATTCACCAATCATGGGTACTTATTGTCTGACAATTACAATGGTTACCACATATAAATATAACATTATCATACCATTGACCTATAAATATATATAAGCTAGCCATTTCTCTAGTAGGGAACTTAAATCACTTTAAGCCCATCATTACAAAGTAGTATTGTCAGAGTTGATTGATGCCAATGTATAGAATTAATCAAGAAATAGAAATAAGAACCTTACTGCACATCCTCTGCTTGTTTTGTAACGGTTTTTATTTTTTATTTTTTAACCCCAACTTATCATTATGTGTACAGTGTGGTATCTGGGCATCTTTTAATACATTGATTATATCACATACTATTAATCATTTTTGTACAAACAAATTCATATTAATCCTCATCTATATTATTATTGTTCTTATTTCTATTAACAATGCTCATCTTAAATATACTCATCCCTTTTTGAATATACAAAAATCCACATTTCAACATTGTACCAAGTCCTATTTATCAAATTCTCTATTCATCTCTGACCTTTTACAATATTATAATAGTTATGATAACAGTAATAATGATAATACATCTTTCTCCAGTTATTACTAGTCTTTGTACCATTCCTCTTTTTATGCTTACATAATCTGTCAATACAAACTTGATATTCTTACCCCATTTCTTATATTAGCCATTTTTCCATCCCTTAACTTATATTACAGTCATATGTATTAACAGTATATATGCTCATATCCATTTTTAACAGTGTCCCTAGTTCATTCTTTTTATCATTGTATCTCATTTATCATATACTGTATGTTAGTGCAAGTACGTATTCAGAATCATTCTGTATTCTCTTACATTTCTTATACAACCCTTCTTTACTTCTCTGCCTATTTCTTCTGGATGTGAGGATGATCTGGCTGCGACATCTTCTTCCCTCACTGCTCCATGTGTGTCCCTCCTGAAGCTGTGTGCTCGGTGGAAGAGGATGACCATCCCAGATAGAAGGAGTGTACCGATCTTTGATCAAGGGTATACGATAGCTGCGCTCCCCTGATAGAACCTCCAAACAACCTCTGCTTTTTTCTACATGACAAAAAAGTAATGTCAAAAAGCTTCAACTCAAAAATTCACATATTCCATCCAAACATTCCATCTATAAACTTTGACCAGATGGTTCTAATGGAAATCTGATGACTTGTAGAGATTGAAAGCCTTCATTATGAACCTGTGAAAATTAAACTTAGGGTTAGTTGTGCTCACTTTTCATAACTCTCAACATTTTATTGCCATTTAATATTTAAAACAAACAATTCATTTAATGTCAACTCCTTATGTCTAGGGTTTGTTATGTCAGGTTTAATTTCTTCTTCTGAGTGAACTGTGCAATTTTTTAAATTCTTGGCCACTAAATAAATATCTCCTGACAAATATAGTTATGTTTACTTTGAAATGTATCACCTGTACCACACTCCTTGAAAAGGTGGCTTTGATATATCAGAGACAAGGAATCAGTGCAACTGCAAGCTATTTTTATTTGTGAGAATGAAATAATCTGAGGCAATCTGATGGTGTTGATTACAATTGTGGAACCACCAGGTTTGTAAAGTGAACGTCCAAATAAACAGCAAGAAGATACATAAAAATGGAGCAAGCTTTCTGACTGATCTAAGTATTTTCACATTCACATTTAATCCTTCAATAGTTCAAAGAAATAGAATATCATACATGCATTGGTGACACCTTGGAATGTTTATTTACTGCTGTCCCTGAGAGATTTAAGCCATAAATAAAAGAAAGATGTAAATTTGGGGGAACAGATACACAGAGAGGAGGAAAAAAAAATCTTATATAGCGTGAATGTAGCATTTTACATTAACACAGAACTGTATAAACATATTCCTCATGACAACCTCCAGGGATGTAAAATATAATCCATTTAATGAATGTGGAAATTTAAAATGGAAGGGTATGAAACTATTTCCTGAAGGTGTTGCATTACATGGTGGAGGGATATTAATTTTACAAATTACAACAGGCTTTGTACATTTAGATGTATTTCTGAGAGAATGAATGGCACACAATTACTGCCAGGGACTCATTCTTCATAGTTTTTGTCATACTTAAGCTATATGAACTTCCATGACAAAGCTGAAGAAGTGCAGTTTTGCCTAATCTTCAAACATGCTGGGCTATACAAATGTGTAAGAAAAATCAGCTACTTTACTCCTCAGATGTAAAGTTTTGATTTCCCCCTTGATGCACAATCTCTGGCTTTCTTTTCTGTTTCTCACATATTCACATATATGCAAACTGTCAATGTACATAGGCGGGAAGGCAGTTAAATAGGCAGACTGATAGATAG
>JAEANM010029660.1:0-10144 GCA_017656035.1 Myanophis thanlyinensis | reverse complement strand
AAATCAATTAATATCTAATGAAACTAGTTAGTGGCATGCAAGGGATGAGGAACCAGGAGATGGAAGAGAAAAAAGAGAAGAAAAGCAGAGAAGAAACAGGGCAAAGGAAGAGAAAGATTAAAGAAAATATGAGTGAGAGACACAGCATCTTTATATAGCCAGAGAGGGGCAGGGGGAAACAAGACACTCATGATCACAGATTTTTCAAGCTGGACAACAATTAGCCTAGATTGCAAGTTAAGCTCCAAAGGAATATGGTCGAAAAAGAGCAATTTTCTATTTCTATTGATCTGGAAAAGGGGATCTTTTTTTGTTTGAATGACAACTTGCAACTTAATCATGAGCATCTACTCTACTATGGAAAAATGCAAGAGAGGTTGCAACAAAGAATGCTATGGGTAATCTAGAACCTGAAAATGAAACAAAAGGAATCACAGTAATTGCTAAAAAATGAGAAGTTGCCTGGTCAAAGATAGGATACAACATATGCAAGGCAGTGTATATTCAATTTTTAAAAAGTGAATTCTGCCTAAATTACAATTAATCAATCTATGCTTCTTCATTTTACAAAAATAATTATGTTTGTGTTAATCCCTAGAAAAGAATGGGCACTAAAACACAACTGCTGAGAGTTGTTGAGGTTTTTTTTCCCATAATTTTAGCAGCTATTTTCCCGTATATTTTTCTTACTTAAATGACGAACAACTAAAAACATCTAAGGAATGTAAAATTTTTAAACAAGATTCCTTATATGACAAGCATCAAAACACATTCAAACAAAAATCTGCAGTTTGAACCACACACTGCATAAAATACTGACTCTCTCTTCCCTTTGAAATTTCAACAT
Source organism: Myanophis thanlyinensis (assembly GCA_017656035.1). Lineage (NCBI taxonomy): Eukaryota > Metazoa > Chordata > Lepidosauria > Squamata > Homalopsidae > Myanophis > Myanophis thanlyinensis. The sequence continues at coordinate 9,297 of JAEANM010029660.1, read as the reverse complement.
AGTTAAGCTCACTTTTTTTCCAAACATATATCATATTCATTCAAAAGGTAGCCGGAAAAAAATGATTAATGTAGTGGGAGGAAAATATCCAGTCTCTCCATCTTTTCAATTTAGGGCTGATAACCCCACTGAAATCAATTCTGGAGATTTCCCCACTGACTCTGTAAATGTGTGCACAAGATACACTTGTATATCTGTGGAAATGTTCACAAGAGTTGTGCAGTGCTTTAGATTCAAACGTTTATGTGACTATGCAACAAACATATTTTAAATTGAACAAATATTTTCTTAGGCTCATGCTACTGCAGCATCATTTTAAAAAGCACAACTCTTGTTTCCAAAAGGTGCTAACATATATGTTAATTATGCTATCCATATAACTTCTCCTTTGAAACTGAAGTGCAGGGTCGGAACAAAAGCCATAGTCTTATATTAATAGACTACATAACTAATCAAATTTAAATTATATAACTAATCAAACTTAAATACTCAATTTTGCTGCATGTTGTGCATTGACAACAAAGGATTGAATTGAATTAAATGCTTGTAAAATAAAATAGTCTATTTACAAGATTAACTGTTGCTTTATAATTTTTTTTCTCTCATGAGAAAAAATAAAACAGAATTGATGTAACCGCATATACTTTTTCCTTCCAACATATGGAATTGAAGGAGTAAGCAAAAAAAGATGAGCAAGGCAGGAACCAGCAGTTTCCCCTCTAGCAAGATCTGTTAGGACATAAATCAAAAGCCTTTCAAAAGCTATCAAAACAATTCTAGAGCACATGCCTATAGAATGACTGATTTCTGCTAACTGCAATGGACCCATTTTCAGGGTGTATATGGTTTCATTCTTATTTGCAATAAAAAGTCTTGCCACATGCGCAGTAAACCAATTTCTGAATCAGGGATTAACTGCCTAGACAGCCAAGATTTATAGTCATGCCAACATGAGGCATGACAGCAAGAATTAAAAAGAGAAAGAAAACATAATGATGATGGGAGTAAGGGAAAGAGATAACTGGACAAGATGGGAAAGAAAAAAGCCCTACTCAGACCCAGAAAAAATGGCTAAATTCATCAGGCAAACTGCCTCTTCCAAGCAGTAGCTAATGTTCAAAATCTTTTCTTACCAATTCACAGGTTTAAAAAAATATATTTGCTTTTGGAATGGAATTCAAAATTCTCATGGAATTAATTACTTTAATCCTTTAATTACTACTATACAGCAACAGCTACTACAAATCTGTCATTCTGTCCAATATTACTGACTGTGCAATTATATTTAATATACACAATCCTCATTAAATAACTAGCTTATTTTTGCAAAAACAACACATGTACAGTATATAGTGCATTTGTAAAGAACAATTTGCCTTTTTTATAATTCAAATAGTAAACATATAAAAAGATTTCAGCTTATCATGCACAACATTCCTTGCTTAGCATGACTTCCATTTTTTTTATATAGTGCATTCCATCCCTCCACAAATTGGATGGAATTCACAGGTAACCTGTATTTCTATAACTTGTTAGTTGGGATCCTGGGAACTTAACTTGCAGAAGCACTAGTGATACAGCTCTGGAAGAATGACAATGCCACACCTCTAGGGACAACATTACATGGGATAAATTTTTTATTTCACAAACTACACAGTTAAAAACATTTTAAAGAAAAGCAAAAGCAGATGAAGCTTTGGAAAGAAAAGCTCTCACCTTCCAATGCATGCAAAGCATTCCTGCAAAATAGATAGCCTTTCATACTTATTTGAAGTTGAAGACGTACATATCAGAACAAGCAGCAGGCCATAAAAAGAGCATGGCCTAGCAAAAAAGCCCATGGAGTTACCAACCTCAGCACAAAAGTATCTACTAAAGAAAGTATCTCACTGAAAAATCTGTAGTTTTAACATACTTAGGGGGAATACAATATATATGATGATTCCCAGGCCAAATATATTCCTTTTGCTTTCAAATTCTTTTCTCTACAATTATATTCTTCAAAATTATTAACAGGCTTTAAACAAGAAGCTCTTTCTCTGCAATGATTCTGCATTAATTTCAAGCGTCGAAGGATAATCACGTCTCAAAAAAGCGTCTTTTTTACATTGCATGGGACAAAGCATTTTAAAATTTCTGTACACAAAGATATATACAACTCTGAATAGATAGTAATGCATTATGTGAATAAGTGTTTATCTTTGTGCTAATATTTGCAATAATGCTATCATTTCTGTCATTTCACACAAATGGTTTCTGTCAAGCTCCAATTTTCCTCCTAACATTCCAATATCTGGAATTCTTGGAAATATACCAAGAAATACAGCCAATTGAAAAGGCCAGACTTCTCTCCTGTAAAATACCTACTCCAGCACACATTCAAACATACATGCTCAAATGAAGAATCTTGAATTGAATTTGTAAATAAAAATTATTGTGGTTATTATGTGTTTCAGGAGGTCTTTCCAAAGAAAAGTTAAAAAATAGCAGGGAGGTTCAATTCTGGCATTTTAAAATCAGATCTGAGATCTACTTTAATACTACCTACCATTAATAAAATAATTTATTTTTAAAAGCAGGGAAGATACTATTCACAAATACCCTTCCGTAAGAATTATGTATCTCCTCTGCCAAAGCAAGAAACAATACATTTTCAAAACAATGGAAAGTAAACCCAATTTATGATCTTTATTCATAAGCAACTATATAAGAGAAGCAAATCAAGATCCTTCTGGCAGAAACACATAAAGCAGGAGACATATTTTATAGTTTCCAGCACCTGCAGCAAGGATCACCAAGAGAAAGAAGAAATGACAGATGTAAATGAGAACTAAAGATGGGACATGATGAAAAAAAAAAGAAATCAGAGGAAAGAAATGGGAACTGCATGCCATTAACCATTACTTTTCCAGTCTTGTTTCAGTCTATTCTGAACACTTATGGTTTATACATTCCGAGATATTATTCCAGTTCTCACTGTGCTCTTTATAAGATAAAGATATGAAGAATGAGAAAATGACTAGCAGTTAATAGATTCAAAATCACTGTGTTCTTTTTTGACATGCAACAAATGGCTACACCGGCAAAGCAAACATTTTCATTCAGTGAGGTCCAATTCTCTTTTAACTCCACCTCAACGAAATCAAAGTCTCCAAGCCTTGAAAGCCATTTCTTGCCATTAAACATAAAATATTTTAAAAATCTGTCCCAAAAGATTTATAAAGTCTTCAAAATGTTGAATGCAGCAATCAGTGTGGTTAAAAAAAGGAAGATTGAGGCAACTAGACCATGCCACCTTAAAAACACACTCTAAATTTGGAGCGCTACTACTTGGTTATGTAAAGCTTTCCAAAGAATGGACATGAAATAACTCATAACTACAAAGGTTACATCTCAATGTAAAGTTATAACACAATATATGGAATCTACAGTGATCAGTCTGTTTAAGATAGTTCCAGATATAGGCGTTTTCTTTCCTTTGGCGATACTATTGTTTACCACATGCTATTTAGTGTATGAAGCTGAAAAGCCCAATTCTTACAAAATAACATTAAAAATACATCAATGTGTCAGGATTGTACCACTTTAAAATGTATTGGGGTTTCAATTAGGGTAATTCTTGTATAGAAAAAGATATCACATATATAAGAAAATTGGCAATGTAGTTAGAAGAAATTGTCTTAATGTAAGAATGTCCAGCCCAAGCTGTTCCACTTCACTGATATATTATGAATTTTATAAAGATAAAATTCAAGCCAGTATTCTGGGCAAACTGCAAGGATCTACGTTACATAGTTAATTTCCATCTGCCCTTGGGGAAAAAAACATTTTTCCAGTCACCCCCAAGACTCAGAGAATATTCAGCATGGTACTGGACAATCTACTGAAAAAGGAATAGAACTGTAATTATATGCAAGGCTAATATAAAAATAATTATGACTTAAAATTAATATTTGCAGCTGATGTTGTCCAATATAACCTGGATTCAAATGTCATTTAAATTAACTCCTAACCAACTCAGAAGGATCAAATACATGAATGTTGACAAGACAAAGAAAAATTGGACAAGCACATATTGCATCAAGGTTGGATGCTTTTCCAAGCACTACCTTTTCAAGAGATATCCATAACTGTTATAACTAAACTTTTGTTTTAAAAACAGTAGTTGAGTTTTCTTGTCATGGTGGCAGTCATAAAAATGAAATGTTTACTTGCACGTGCACTCAGAAGTCAATAACTCCAAAACCACAACCTGCAAGCTGATATTCAACATCTGAAGTTAGGCACACACAACCATTATTATATAGATTCACCACATTATTATTCACAAAGCAAGTGAAAGGCATAATGCAAAGACTTTTTAAATAAATATATAAATCATTCTGTTTACACAACAAATTTCTTCTTGTTTGGAGCACTGCGTTAGAAGATTTCATATCTTTAGCATATTCAATTACTGAAAATGCACACAAAAAACAGTTATATATAATGTTTGTAAACTGAAACATTAAAATCGAACAACCTAAATCTGAATGTATACCTGAAACCAGATGTAGCCCAGTAACAGGATTTCTGAAAAGGAAAGTTTTGACTTGTTTTTTTTGCAAAATATTTATAGATACAGATTTCTTAAATTCCTTCCTTTTCTTTTTTCCTGAAGCCAAACAAGACTATGAAAATCTCAATCAATCCCTAAATCTACAGATTTGGAAGAAAAATGTTCCAGATAAGTGAGTTTAGAATCTCAGGCCACTAAAATTATGACTTACAGCAATGATAGGTAATGTGTTATTCTTCACATTTCTTGGATTATAATTTGTATATGCTTGAGACAGTAAGGTCAATAATCAAGGAGCATAAGAAATGTTGCAGAAAAGTGCAGAAGGTGATTGTCCTTCCCTGGTATGACCTATAAGGATATTCAATCACTTCTGCTTTAACACTGCACATTTAAAAATATAGTACTTTATGTCTGTACTTTTGCAAGCTCTCTTTTCTACCTAACTGTAAAACATACTTAGAGATATTCCAAACCCTTGTTTGCCTGCAAGATGTCTTAGAAACTAGCAATACAAATATATTTTCTCTGACCAATTCCCAAATTTTCATGAATAATGAAAAACAATTTGCAAGAATTCCTCAGAAGCAAATAGAGCTGCCAACCCAAATTGCAACTTAAATAGGCATTTGTAAGAAAGAAAACAGTGGGTTATGATGGGCTGGCCCAGATGATAAGAATTGAAAACATTCCGATATTCTGACCTCATCAAAAAATTGTTGAGTTTTACGGAGTATGAATTTCAACTCTGTTAGCTCTAGGAAATTCCTTTTCAGGGCTTCCTGATTGGTGTTGATCTCCTTGAGCTCATTCTCTATTTTCTCAAAGTTTGCCTAGAAAGTGATGGGGGAGGAAACAAGAAAAAGTAAAGCAATTATCAATATACTTCAGACATATTTATTTTTTCAGTATGTATACTAACGTAAACTCCAATGAAGAGTAATGGTGTAGCGTTGGACAGATGTTAGCCTCAATATAAATGCTGCAGTGGATGACAAACACTAGCCTCAATATAAAGTTCAATAACTGTGCATTTTATATCTATTTATATACAAATTATATCAATTACTGAAATTTCACTCTTGAATGTTCCCAAATATGTCCCCTTTTTCTTATTATATTGTTGTAAAATATATATATCTGATATTTATTTTGATACAATGATATATGCACAATATTAAGTAAAGATTTATAATATATTAATATTTAAATAACTTTTAAAAGTTAAGTTCAATGTGTGGTCTTGGGAGCTGATCAGGTGGTCTACAAATTAAAATAAATAAATACTTTAACATTTCTGTTTTAATTTCTAATACCATACATATCAATAGATACAACCCACATAAATAAAGATATTTTTGATCCTCAATCATTTTTAAGAATTCAAAGAGATCTTGACACCAAAATGTTTGAGAATCCCTTGATTGAGTCCATTAAAATATAAAAAATAAAGTACTGTATCATTATTAACTATGATTTCATCTGGCAACATCAATAGGAACAAAATTATTAGTTTTGCATCCAACAGTGAATAAAAGTCCTCAGCTAACAATAGTAATTGGGACTGGAATTTCCATCACTAAGCAATGCATTCATAAAGTGCAACAATAAACAATCACACTACTTAATAAAGGCAATGCCAGCACTTCCCATTGCCATTGTTAAGCTAGGACTGTGGAGTATTAAATGAGTACCAGATGGCTTACAGGGAGAAGGCCAGCAAGAAGGTAACATGTGCATGGAGGAACTAGGCATAGCTATTATCAAGTTGGGACATGTGTTTGATGGCCTGTAAAATGCAGCGTGAGTGCAATCAAATAAATATAAATCAAATAAATAAAACCAGCTCCTACTACATAGGGAAAGATGTGCAAGTGGCCATTAAGGCGCAACAGGGCCTTGGTGACTTTTGCTGGGAAGTAACTTACCAGAGCTATTCGCAATCTTCCCTGCTGACTTCGCCTTTGACTTTGCTTATGGGAAGCTGACACAGAAGATTGCAAATCACAATCATATGACCAAAGGACACTCCAATCACTATAAGTGGAAGTCAAATGCCAAGTACCAGATTGCAACCATTTGACTATGGACTGCTATGATGGCTGGAACTTTGAGAATCACTCATAAGTCTCCTTTTTAGCAGTGTTGTAAGTTTGACAATTGCTGAACAAATGATTGGTAACTAAATACTATCTATATAACTGCATCAAATTTGCATTAAAATATGTTACTACAGTTTATCTTTCCATTGTGTCTTATTACTTAATATTAAGGTCTTCTCTGTATTGTTACTTATTATTTGTGCATATGGAAAAAAAGAAAAAATTGGACAAAACAAATTTGTCAACAATGACTGAAAAAAGAAACAAACAAACATGGGGAATAAACCTACTTAGTTTTTGTGCTTCTGCTAATTATAAACATATATAAACATTTAGGCCCCCTTAGAAATCAAACTATAATTGTTATAGCAAGTATAGCGCTTTGATATATATAAATATATATAGGACTTAGTCTTGTTTAAATTTTGCTGAATTTCTGTTGAGAATGTATAGCTAATTAATGCATGTTCTCCAAATTATAGTTCTGAATCAGATACAGGTGGTCCTACAGTTACATCCATACATTTAAAGATCATTTGTTATAACATCACTGAATGAATGATAATTAGAAACATTCCTTGAAGTTCCAGCTACTGTGCTGCTATAACAATTATGTAATCAAAATGTGGGTATTTGGCAACTATACTGATTTATGACACCGGTAGTGTCCCCCAGTTTATGTACTCTTGTCCTGTGTGAATTGTTTCTGCTTCATCACCCACCCCATCCATCTTTTCACCTATCTCCACACCTTTTGTCCACCCTACACTTTGCTAGCCACCCTAGCTGATGACTTCACCTAGAGACTATACAGTCCTTGTTTAATATCCACAACCAGAACTGCAGGAACTACTGTAGCTAATCAGCAGCATATTACACGCACCTAATAACTATTTTGCTCAGCAATGGAAATTCTGGTCCCAATTAGACTTGTAATTCAAAGATTTGTATTATCCAAATTGTATCTTTTTTCCAGTATTTTTCTTAATCATCATAGAATTTTAAACACGTGAAACGCTTTTCCCTGCTTCCTCCAAATGCTTATATTCCCACAAACACATAATTCAAAATCAAAGCACCAGTATTTCATTAGAGCCATTAATGGTACCTACTTAACTATCTCTTCTCTGCATCTCACTAAAGTGAACTAGAATGATCTTTGAAGTCTAAGCTGCTCCTTGGCCTTTTTGCTTTTTCTATTTGCATTTGCTGCACACTCATATTCTGACAGAAAGCAATAACAGAAATATGAAATACTATCAGTGGGAAAAAAAGAGGCTTTGGTGGTTTATGAGCAATCAGTGCTGAATCAATACATTGTAACAAAAATTGAAGGAGGTAACAAGGCAGAAAATAAGATATAAGGAATAGAAAAGATCTGATATATGTATGTCACAAAAAGTAGGAAACAAGAGTAGATTTGCATTCTAGAATTAATCTGTGTCAATATGCACATTTCCCCATGATGTGATATAGGTATTTATACCCAAGCACCAATTTTTACTGGAACCTATCATGAAATCTGTTTATTTTTTTCATTTTTCATATATTAGCATAGTATACAACTTGTTTCTGATGCTATAACAATCTGTTTAGTTTTATTATCAAAGCCTTGCTATTTATGATGTTGTAGCCTTTATTGAAACTGTATTTGTGGCTTTATGTATTTGGTAATGAAAAGCAGAATATTTATAGTTAAATGCACAGTATCCAAATGTATCATAGCTTTTCATTAAAATCAATTCTCAAGTGATTTTGGGCTCTTGAGAGAACCCAGTTCAAAGCTAAGGAAAAATATTGTATTTTGCACTTTTTTCTAATCTATTCACTTAGAAGAAGTATATATTAATACCATGGGGAGGCATGGTAATGATGATTCATTTTTATAGCCCACTCTGAAGAAAAATTAGTTTTGCATTGCCAACATACAACACTTTACATAGTGTATTTACCTCCAAGTCAATCATGTCTCGGGGAAATGGCACTTCTGGATTCTCTCCAGTGTCTGTGATAGGAATGTTGGCCTTCTTAATTTCTTTTTCCACAAATCCTGAAAAAGAGTCATAATTGCATTATAATTAAAAATATACAGTGTTATATGAGAAAACAAATAAATAAATGATTCCCAAATCCATAATTTCAATTTATTCATCCATTTTCCATACATCTCATTCCATTAAAAAAATAGAAGATAAACAAAGGGGCAAATATTAAAACTCAAAACTGTATACTCTTTAATTATACTTGTACAATGTCATCTTGAGTTCCTGAACAAAAGTCAGAAAATAATTAAATTAACTATTTTAACTGGCATGTTATCATAGTACAAGATATACCCTTTTTTCCAGGCAAGGACCATATTTATACTTTGCAAGTGTGTAGAGATCACAATCCAAAAAGCTAAGGGACTAAAGAAGAGCCTATTTTTATCTGTTTAAACTGAGTTATAATTAAATATAGCTATTGAACACTTTTCAGTCATATAGTTACTGAACATTTTTGTCACATTATAACAATTTCCAATAGCCTTTGGTAGCTGCATACAAGACCTTCAAGGCATATACTCAGTACTGTGTTATTCAAATCTAGATTAGATAGATAACAGAAAAGATAGATAACACTTTTACCAAATTTGAT
>JAEANM010029659.1:0-10144 GCA_017656035.1 Myanophis thanlyinensis | reverse complement strand
CCAACTGATACACTGTAACCATTGAATTGGATGATATACATATTTTAGATGTATGTTTTGTTTTTTATGTTATGTAGCTTTCTTTTGTGTTTTTTCTTTAATGTTATGTGTTTTTTTTGTGTGTATGTGTCTTAAAATAAAAAATTCTTTTTTAAAAAAAAGCCATATAAAATAGGAAGGAATAAAAAGAATCATAAAAATAAATATCAATGTAGTAAAAAAAATTCTGGACTCTTAATTGATAAAAACAATTCAAGAGCTTATTGATCACTCTCTGTCTATTGTTTTGACTTTGCTGGTCCCCAACAACAATTTCATCCAACTCTTACAGAAATTCAAAATGACAATAGAGATAGATTCAGATTTGGATATAGGAGATGACCAGGCTGAGCCCGAGGGAGGAGTCAAATGCATAATCACTCATGAGTCCCTGTGCGCCCACAAGAGATCAGTGAATTCTTATTTATCATCAAACTGCTTTAGCGGTTAGTAGTTCAGATACTTCTAGAGAGCTTGAACTTGTAATAAATCTTTACACCTATTTCAACTGTATGGCTCTCCTGATGCATTGATGCTTAACTTGATTTGCACACAAAAGCTGGCTGTTACTTTCAAAAGGTGAATTGTTGGGGTTTTGTGTAACATGATTTAGCTAAATGAATGGGGGGAAAAAACCCAGTATTATTCCATTTCTACATTGATGATCCAATTAAGATAATAAGAAGAGCAGAGAAGGTAGTGTCTGTAGAAGATCTGATTTCTGTATAGTATATGGGAAAGACCTCAGCAGATGGGGCAAAGAGATGCAGTCTAGGAAGTGTCCAGATAAAATTCAGCATAGCGAGCAGATGGCTAGTGAATAGAGCAAGAGGCTCAGAAGAGTTCGAGCTTCGGAAACCAGAAGTCAAAGCAGTTCAAATGCATACAAGTTAATTGTGTGCTAACACTCCCTACAAGAATCTGAACAAGAATCTGAATTGATGGTCGAAGCAAACTGGCGGTAGATAAGAGTCAATGGAATTCAAGGTGGGCTGGTCTTAGATCTTTTGTGGGTGCGAAGGGATACAAGACTGATAAAGTGCTTGACTCCTCCCTTGGCTCAGCTTGGTCATGACCTTCTCAGTGGGAAAACTGTACTCGCAGACTTGCAAGATTCTGTTTATGTAGCTTTACAATAAAGCAGAATTAGCTTATCTAGTTGTGTCTTCTCTCTGGTGTTCCTGGTAAAGCTACTTCTCAGATTACTTTACCTCTAATCTACCACGGAAACATGTTTCCAGATTTTCTATTTGGCTGTATCCACTCAATGTGTCTAAACAAACTCTCTGAGTTTGAAAGACTGGGTACTCATCAAAGGAGAGCACACAGTTTACTTATTCAGCAGTACAAGACCTACATTTGCAATACAAGAATATTTTTTTTGATCTTGTGGTTGGTGAATTAATGCCTCTGGGTTGAAGCTGTGGGACTGCATTCTATATCATGGAAAGGAATATTCCGTTCGGCTCTGGGCATCCGGTGGGAAGTAAATATGATAGAAAAATGATACATCCGTAGTTCACAAACGTCTGCTTGGATTGTGGTTGCAGATAATCCAATTCAGAATGTGTTCTTGAATAATTAACCCAAGTTTCTGTCTGACTGAATATCAACTGCATTATGACCTATAAAGATTACTGTTCTAATTTGTATTGATTTCATCATCTATAAGCTTTTAAAGAAATGACTATGGCTCTTTGTATAATTCATAATATTCTATATAGATTGTTGTTTTCTAAAGTACTCTAGTCTCTGCCAACACAATTTTTGTTTTTTATTATCCAGATCTGAATTCCTCAACACCAGTGAATATAAATGAAAGCAGCAACAATGAGACAGGGAAATAAAGAAAGCTTATGTTTGGTTTTATTTTGCATTTCCATGGCATTACTAAACTTCATGAAACAGTTAACAGCACCCTGGCTGTAGTCTAGTTTTGGAAAGATTTGAAAATGTTCCTTTTCTTTCTTCACATATATAAAGCCCAAAATATAACAGTGACATTAATTTACCAGTATGGGATAATGATGTAGAACATATTGTAGATATTTATCAGTTCACTATGAGCAGCTGTTAGGATAGGAAATGTCATGCGTGTAGCTGTATAACGAAACCTATGAACAACAGGGCATCAACAAGAAATTTAAAAAGGGCAAATCTATGCAACTATTCTATAGAAATGCCGGCAAACAGAATGATGCTATGGATTTTTTTCCTCAATCAGTAAAACAGATTAAATTCCTAACTGCAAAATTTAAGTGACCATCTGTAAACCTTCTCTGTCTCCATGAAACTAAGGGTTGGAGGAAGATTATAGCATTGTAAATTTATTCAACTTTCACCGAATGATAGCTGTGGGCTGCAAAATCATAACCCGGGTACTTACGGGACCGCCTGTTGCCGCCATCAGCCTCCAACCGACTGGTGCGTTCCCACAGGGCAGGCCTCCTCGGGGTTCCATTGTCGGGACGGTGTCATCTGATAGCCCCGAGGGTACGAGCCTTCTCTGTGGCTACACCCTCCCTATGGAACGAATTGCCCCCGGAGATTTGAACCATTGTGGACCTCCAGGCCTTCCAGCGTGCACTAAAAACCCATCTCTTTCAGCTAGCTGGTCTGGCCTAATACCTTAGGGGTTTTAAATTTAGTTGTTGGATTTTAAATTTTAAATTTTATTATCTTAATCTATTAGGCCTTAATTTAATTCAATTTTAATTGGTTTTTAGACTATTTGTGTGTTTTTTACTGCCTGTACACCGCCCTTCGGGAGAGGGGGCGGTATATAAATTTTGAAATTAAATTAAATTAAATAAAGAATTGGGCAGCATATACATACAAGTTATTATTATATTCACAAAAATGTGAAAACATAACTGCCAGTTCTTTAACTGGTGTTGGTCCTCCTATGTTTTGAGTTCTTAAAAAGGACCTAGGATGTGGTAAAAAATAATTATTATGTGTAGGTAATCTACTATTTATTTATTGTATGGCATATCATATATGGCACTAGCAATATATATTAACGTTTCATCTAGATTAGTAGAATACAATAAAACATAAATGTTAAAAAGATCTATGTTCAAATACCAACGTCTAGGCCATCTAACCACTGAAGTGCAGCATTGTTCATATTGAAAAAAATCAGATACTGGACAGGTATATGTCCTCAGTTTACAGCTGGTCACAATTCAAATTCAAATTTATTGGTCACATACACAATCATACATGGTACGATATGCAGTGAAATGCTGTGATCTACAGTCTGACATGTTACAGCGTAACATTGAGGAGAGGATAATATCTTTTATAGAGAGAGTCCTTGCAGTGAGGTATGAATCCTCTTCAGGATTGTCCATTGCTGATGTGATAGTTCAAAGCCTGGCACCATTTTTGTGGGGTACTTTATATGTATTCCCATGTATGGAAGTTCAGTGAGCCATTTGCTTTCCATTGAGGTAATCTACTATTAGATTCACACACTGATGGAAACATAATAATTAAAGTTCTAACTAAGGACCTAATAACTATTAAGATCATATCTAAGAATAGATTTATTGTTAGATATGATCTTAACAGATTTATTCTTAGAAATGATCTTAATAGTTCTTAGATCCTTGATTAGAACTTTAATTATTATATTTTCATCAGTCTGTGAATCTAATAGTAAATTTATTCTTAAATACTTAGATTCATTTATTATGACTGGTCACATAGTCAGCCAGATGTTTAAATTGGATTTGGCATTTTTAATCCACCACTGAGTTCCTCCCAAACATTATTGTTGGATGCCTTCTGCAATTGATTGATGATGATTTTTGTCAATGCTGATGATTTTGAAGTGGTACTCCAGATGTTTTGGAATTTTCCCCAAAGCACCTATTACTATTTGTACCATGTTTGCTTTCTTTTACCATGGTAATTCTACTTCTATTTGCAGGCCTTTATGATTTGTGATTTCCTCTAGTTCTCTCTCTTCTGTCTTCAGGTATTGTAGCATCCATTATTCAGACCTTTTTTGTCTTTCATATCAACAGTTCTAAGTCCGGGGTATTATGTGGCAGATGTGTTTTGATTCTACAGTCTCAAAACACTGTAGCTTCTTCATTTTTTTTTATCGTTTTACCAGTTTTCTGGTCCCACCAGTTCTTGCAAATGGTATTTCTTGCAGATATTCCAATGCACTATTGTTGCTACTTTATCATGCCATTGTTTATAATCAGTCTGTGCGATTTAATTTTTCTTCCAATTAGTGGCTTACTGTTTTTTCAGCTTCTTTGAAGACATAGTATTTGTTTCTGTTTCTGTCCTCTCAATTCTGGCTATAAATGCATTTGTTCATAAAACTTTGCCTTCTGAAGCTAGAACTAGCCCTTCTGTGTAGTTTCGATTTTTCTGCTCTTAGCCATTGCCAGATGTTGTGGTTATCTCCTTTGCCTGCTATTTGTTTTATGTACTGGCCATGTAATGCTCTGTCTTGCCATGTCTCTTTTCTATTCTTCATTTGGTCTTTTTGTAGATCAGTGTGCTCTCTGATATTTAATAAGTCTTCAAGGTGCAGCTTCTTCACTGGCCTTCAGATAGTCTTCCAATGTTCTTTTTATTTTTTTAAACTGTCTGGTGTATGTGCAACATTCAATGCACCTATTTTACTTGGTAAGTAAAATCTATAACTACCACTGCTTGGACAAAGGCATGATTCATTGCCATTATTTTTCTGGTCTTCCTATCCAGAATGGTGATGATGCTTTTGTCAAATTATTATTATTTCTGTCTAATCAACAGATGGATTTACAATTTCATGGAAACTTAATAATCCAAGTCCTAACCAAAGTTCTAAGTATTATTAAATTAGCATCTAAAAATATAGGCAACTCCAAGCAAGGGATTTTATAAAATTAGGCTAGTCAGGTCTGATGAATTATTTAGTGATATCAAGGGAATCTTTTAGGTATTGCTCCAAGGGCAATAATAATCAATAATAATTATTAATTGATGGTTGCTCTTACAGTTGGCCAGATGACTAGATTGGAATTGGTACTTTTATTGACTTGTCAAATTCTTCCCAAAGACCTGGGATAGGCAAATATTGATATTTTATGATGTTAAATATATTGTCACAGGATGTAAGCTGTTCCAAGGTGGTTTTTTGCATTCATTGATTATTATTATTTGTTGTTATTATAAAGATGGTATTAAATGAAGTACTATTGCTTTGTGCGTATATGTAATCCCATGATCATGTGCTACGGTGCTTTTGTATGCTTTCCTGGACTGCTGTAGGAACCAAGAAACCAATTCCCAGACATCAGAGAAAAACAAACCATGATGCTTCCATTGGAAGCTTTCTAACTCTGTCATAAATGCTGAATTCACACCTGGATTACAGATAGCTAAATACAAAATATGTGCATATTGTACTATGTAATGAAGAGTATGCCTCTGCCCCGTATTAGCTCTGCTGCTTAAAAAACATGAGAATTGCGCTCCAAAAATGGATTATAGATTCGATGCATATATTTTAGAAAGAAAAAAAAAGTGCATGCAAGTACTTTCCACATTAGTTGCAAAAAAAAAAAAAAAAAAAGCAAATTTTTTGTATTCAATATCTGTGCCTGAATCTTGTTGGGTGTTCAGCAGCTTTAACTATATCACATCCATTTCTAATTAAAAATTAGAATTTAGCGAACCTAAGGAAAGCATTCAAATGCTAGGTGAATAAGCATTACTACTCCAGGGAAATGTCTTCTCCAAGGCCTTGTTTCTTACTGCACATCACCAATTCCAAAGACTATGAGAAAGGCAGTGTTGCATAGACAACACTTTATGGACAACCCCTACAGATGAATGGAGTATTTATTACTAAAAATGTTGGATGGCATTCTCCTTCCTCAAACTGACAGCCATTGAAACTGTAGGATGTTTTCATTAACCACTGTAAACAAACTGTGTATTTAAAAGGCGTGGCTTCAGTAATTCATATGTGCAGTTTCAGCAGTTCCAACATGAATATAATTCCTACACAACAAGTTGTTTTATATTAGAAACATATTTAATTCCCTAGGATTATGTTTACATTAAATTGTTTACATGCCTATTTCATAAAATCACAAAGACATGGATGACTAGAGTATGAGTTTCTGTTTTCAGGGTCTCCCACTGTAGGTTGTAGCATAAGTGACACAGAAACTCATAACCACAGCACCACTACACTACACAACTACAATGAGCTTTATATGGGCCCGCCTTTGATAACAAATCAGAAAATACTGAGTACAGCAGACCATATGCTGATGATACTTGCTATAATCACATATTAATGATTCACTAATTGCTAAGAGGATACCAAATTTCAGACTCTAAAGATCTACGTGGCTTAGTTCCCATGTTTCTACAGAATCATCTCTTCCATCAAGAATGGATCCATCCATATGCATTTGTCACAACTGATAATATTTCACACCTCAGATGTCTGTGAGAATTAGAGTGTCAGGGCGGAGGGATGGGTGTGTTGCGTTCCTCATGATTATCTCAATCTGTGGGATAAGTGCCTTCTTTGCCATAGCTCCTGCCCTCTGGAACATTTTATTCCCTGAGATGAGATTGGCTCCTACCCTCCTGATGTTTCATAAGAGCCTTAAGACTTGGCTCCTACAGATGGCTTGGGAACCCAATGGGGGAACTTCATACTGGAAGTGATTGACTAATTAAGACTTAATCCCTCCCCACCTGCTGTGCGTCCAGCTCAATCATTTCCAATCTTGTGTTAATAATTTTATTAATAATTTTATCTGCTATATTCTATGATTGCTGATTTTAATGTTTTTTAATCCTTTAATATTTTTATGCTGTAAGCCACCATAAGTTGTTGGATACGAGTTTGTGTAGCAAATCAACTTCATAATTAACTAAACCAGCACACAAACTTGTGCGCTGTAAAAGGCTTTTACCTGATGCAACCTCTATGTATTCCCATCTTTGTAAATCAACATTCTTTTGATAAACCATGTAAATATTCACTAAATATTCATGGTTGAAGGACTTGTTCAATATAAGAATGAATGGATATACCAATACTTTAAAATGAGGGGTTTTTAGTGCTCTCTGATGTTGCTTATTGTCTTGCAGACGTTTCATTACCCATACTAGGTAACATCATCAGTTCTATGGTAGTAATGAGGGCTATTTGCTGCCAGTTTATATTCTGGTGTCTTGCCTGTCTGTGTGGGTGGGGGCGGTCTTAGAGATTATTTGGTTGGGCTGTTTACTGATGGCTCTTTCTTGATTGGGGTATTGTTTACTTGATTGTTGGGCTGAAGTTAACCTTGGAGTTAATTGCTGCATGCTGATTACTGGTGGTGTCTTTTTCTCTTTGGGGCTGGTTGATTGTCTCTTTATATAATTATTTATATAAGGATATAAACTGACAGCAAAAAGCATTCCTTACTAGCACTGATGATGTTACCTAGATAGGGTAATGAAACATCTTCAAGAAAACAACTGAGCTCAGAGATCACCTCATTTCAAGCCTGACCTACAAATATTCTCCTTTATTGGTAATACTTAAAATGCCAGTCTTTGATATATATGGATGGGAAAATGGTCTAATTTTTCTAGCAGCAGCTTATCCAAAAATTCTACTCACCAGAATAGTTCATTGACATATTGATATATCTCAATTTAACCATTATTGGTAAAAATCAACTCTTGTTCAAGCATAACAAATTTTGTTAGGAATCTGAGCTCTGTTGTAGCTCAACGATATATTTTCATTTGAGTGTTGATGAAAAAAATTCCAGAGTTTCACCTGAGTTCTCGAGCATGAATTATTTTTGAACTGAGTACTTACTGCAAGATTGTATATGCATTATATGTACATTTGGAAATGGATTTATTTAAACTAAACAAGAACTATGATTGACAAATTGACTAAAATTAGGATAGAAATGAGCTCTATGGAAGAGGTAATTTCAAACTGCTTAGCAATTCTTTGGTAAAATAATGTTTGGCCTATTCTTACAAGATATCACAACATCTTAAGTAAGAACAGTTTTCTAAAGGGTGAATAATTAACAAAGCACTGAGAAATACGGTTTGAGCAGTAAAATATTTTGTGAGGATATATGTTAAATATTTCAGAGAATATATTAGTGGAGTGATGAAATAAAATATTCAGGGTGGATGATAGTAATGCACAGCCAAAGAGGAATGTATGAGAAACTTAATAATAATTAATTCAGTACAAACTGAACTGACATTCATAAAGAAATATTTTATGCTTATTGTAATTTTCCCAAGCGATTTCAAAAAGTTGAAATATAAAGTTTTCTTTGACTCAAGTTTGACTTCTGATAAATTACAGGTAGTCCCTCAATTTACAACAGTTTACTTAGTGACTGTTAAAGTACAATGAGATTGAAAAAAGTGACTTATGACCATTTTTCACATTTATGACAGTTGTAGCATCCCCATATAGCATCCCGTGATTTACATTCGGATGCTTGACAACTGGTTCACATTTATGACGGTTGTAATGTCCCGGGGCCATGTGATTTCCTTTTGCGATCTGACAAACAAAGCCAATAGATTCACTTAACAACTGCAGTGATTCACTTAACAAAGTGGCAAAAAAGTCATAAAACGGGGCTTAATTATCACTTAACAACATAAATTTTGGACTCAAATAGAAGATGTATTGTTTTCTTGACAAAGAAAACTTGACACAATGCGGAAATGTTATGCCTTTTGTGCGTGTGTTTGTAGTTATGGTGTGTGTGTTTGTGTGTCTGTTACATATTTACAACCAAGACAATTCCAAAGACCAGTCTAATTCCAAATTTCTTATGTAAGTAGCAGATGTAACCAAAGTCAGCTTGAAGGAAATAAAGTCGAACATGAGAAAATGGAGAATATGAATGCACAATACAGCATTTAACTCTTAAAAAAACTTTTTGTGTCTGATTTTTAAGGACTTAATAGGAAATATGTCTTCTCCTTGAATTAGTGAATTTGTGCCAGAGTTGTTTACGTCCTTACTACTTTCAATCTTAAAGTAGCTTTATAATAATATGATACTGATGCTACATGTTTTTTTCAGTTTTCAAGATACATACAGTATAACCTATCGGTTAAAGCAAATTTAAATTGTGCACTAATACTTACCCCTGGAGTGCTTTTTCTCCAAACCAATCTCCTTTTCCTAGAGTACGAAGAAATATAGGATCTTCCCCTGGTGAATCTTCACGAGTGACGTTTACCTAATTAGATGGTAAGGCAAAGTAAGTTAGTAAATCAGTGTGTGTTTATCTCTCTTTCTCCCAGCATACAGAATATTGATAGTAGTAGGAACAAATAACTGTTTTCCAGCCTCAGGTGCCAAGTGGAACCCAGGACCAATAACTTATATTGCAGAATAGCTTCTGGAAATATTATTTAGAAAAGCATTTAGAAAAGCATATAGGAAAAAACAGATTTAAATAGTTGTTCTCTTTGGAAGTCTTTAGGATTAAATATTTAGATACCTATGCCCACTGAAAAGACTAAAAGCATTTTTTGATGTAAACAGGATCCTGAGATATTAATGCAAGATTATTTGCATATATTATCTTGAGAAACTACCTGACTTCTTCTGATCTCATCAACTGCTAAAGAAATTAGAAATTTGTTCTGAAGGGATCTGAGAGATTAAAGTCCTGCCCTTATTTTTGGTAGCTCATATAATCAGCTCCAGTCAATTCTCTAAGATGTTCAGCAAATATCAACTTTAAGGATGGAAAAAGCTTTCCCCCCAGACACCAGAACTTCCTAAAATTAGCTTTAATTTCCACAGGGACAGTTTAAAAAGGAGATTCTATGGAGATGCTCAGTCACCCAGGTCATGGTTACCCCAAAGGTTTTTTTCAAGAGGCAACTAGACTTTCTTGTTTTTCTTTGAAGACATGTCACTTCTCACCCAAGAAGCTTCTTCATCTCTGACTGGATGCTATGGAATGGAAGGATTTATATACCTTGTAGGCAGCTGGTCATTTGCATTCTTTCAGACAGTCATGTTGAGACCACTTGGAGATTGGAGTCTTAAATGGACTGTTTGTTTGTTTGTTTGTTTGTT
>JAEANM010029658.1:0-10144 GCA_017656035.1 Myanophis thanlyinensis | reverse complement strand
CTCTCTCTCCTAAATTGGGTGAGTTAAGAATTAGTCAAAAAAGAAAGATAAATGATTTTGATGCTTGATATTTGAATGAGTAAGGATAGCTGAAACAGATTTTATAAGGATTAGGGAATTACCTAGAAGTTGCCTACAAGAATTAAGTTCATGTTTTCTGATAATGTTGGTTGTATTTCTTTCCTAAGGAAGGACTTGTTTGTGGCCAGGAACCAGGTAGCATGGTAAAGCAACAACAAAGAAAAGGAAATCACTGACACCTATCAGCACTGAAACAATAAGATCCAATTTGCTTAGGATTTAATTAGACAGAAATAGAACATAAAAATGCTGATTCATCCCTTGAAACAAGCCAGTGTCACGGGATGGGCAAACTCAGTCTTCTCTTAGGAACAAGATTTAAAATGGGGGTTGAAAACCCAATGAAGGCATCTGGGAATATTCCCAAACAAAGCACAGGACTGTAGTCACTCACATCGTTATTTTCTAAGAATGCCTATCTAGATACCAGAGGTATTCTTGTCAATAAAGTGGTAGGCACTTATTTTTTAATAAGTTGTCAGACTTCCTCTTCTTTTAATGCACGGTAGATCTAAATCTAACAAATACAATCAGTGTAACAAGAAGCATGATATCACAGGAGATATAGACAAGCAGACTGGTGATCACCAATATCAGCAGTCTACTTTTGGCAGATCAAAATTACTTCTTATTTCATCTGAATTTTCTGTACTCACTGTTAATATTAATCAATCTTACCTATTCTGTCTTTTGTGTTCCCTTATGAGAAACCTCTTATATTCTCTCACAATGTTTCGTTTTTTATCATCCTCTTTTCAATGCCCAATCATTAACCATTCTATCATGGCTTAAGTTGTTAGTTGCTCTTCTCTTTGTTCTTTTGAATTTATCAGCACCTTTTTTTCTAAAGATTGAAAATAAAATTTAAAGATCATAATTTGATAAATGTTTGTAGCACTGCATGATAATATTTAACACTGTCCTATTGAATAGGACTTTTTCTTCTAATTCTATTTATTCAGAGGCTTAATGATCCAGAGATTGGTTTGCATTCTAATAGCATGGTATCCATGGAATGGAATCCACCAGGAAATTGGAGACACATTTTTGGATTATGTCCATTATCAGTTTGTAGATGCATGGCTTTTTATGGGAGTTGGTTGGTGAATTCTTCTGTAGAGAATGATATGGTGAAGCAATATTTTTAGTGTGGTAGAATTTGGATTAGAAAATAAAAGAGAAAAGGAAATTTAATTAAAATGTATCTTCAGCAACTATAAAAAAAAGTATTCAGATCCCTCTCTCATATACTGAAAAGAATTCTAGAATTTTATTTCATTTGTTTGTTCTCAAGTTGATATCTAAGCTGGCCATCTTTTAAAGTCGAGTGAGGTTCAATGTAAATTACTATTCTAAACAATCTGCCATTTCAGTTATTGTGCCTTCTAAAAAAGCTTCTGCTCTATAAAGATTTGCTTAATAATAGTTCCCCATGGGAGACTTCTTGCTGAAATTGGCTGACCAATTCTCCATCCAGTTCTCATGGTTTATTTGTTGGTTTATGTGTGGTGCTTATAAGAATAAATGTCACTAGTGCCTTTCATTAATGTAGCAATTTGTAACTCACTCTTTTCTGTATTACTAAGATCATTTTACTGGCCTAGAGTGGGTCTAGCTTTCTATGAAGCAAATGATCACTAGCAATGTTTCTACCTTTGACTTCCTTAAAATAGTCCTGCCAATTTAATCGCAAAAAGTTTAGGGGCATAGGAAGGGAAGATTTCTAACATGACTGAAGATGGACATTAGTGGACCCTGTCCAATTATATGTAGTTAATTGGCAAAAAGAAGTGAGGTTCTGTGCTTTAGCAGGAAGGAAAAGAAAGGCAAAATCTGGTTTGGCAGCAGCACTTGTGAGAAAGACTTGTGGGATTCCTAAATGATTACAAATTAAGCATGAATCAGCAGTTTGCTACAGCTAATAAAACAGCCAAAACAATATTTGGCTACATCAAAGTTGTAATGTAAAGTTCATAAGAAATTATGGTTTTGTTGTATCTTGTGTTGATCAAACCCAGTCTAGACCAGGGATCTCCAACCTTGGCTACTTTAAGACTTGTGGACTTCAACACTAAGCTGGCTAAGAAATTCTGGGAGTTGAATCCACAAGTCTTAAAGTGGCCAAGGTTGGAGACCCCTGGTCTAAAATATTATGCCCAGTTCTGGTTGCCATAATTCAAGGACGATGCTGAGTGGAAAGAAAAAAAAAGACAAAGGTGATGAAGAACTTGGAATTAAATGCAGGAACTGGATATATTTAACCTGAAGATGAGAAGGCTAAAAGGAAATGTAATAGCAGTTCTTTAAAAAATTAAAGGTGTGTCAATTACAGGGAAGAAACTGTAGATTTATTTTCCATAGCTCCTGGACAAGAAGCAATGGGTGGAAGTTCATAGATGGAGACCAAAACTCAAAATAAGTGGGAATTTTGTGATGATGAAGCTAATAGAGGAACTTGTCTCCTGGAGTCAAGCAAAAGTTTGACAGCATTTGTCTGGGGAACAAAGATTTGAGGATTCCTTTCAGGTCAGAGTGGATGAAAAAGTCCCACTTTTATGACTTTATTAGTCTTGAAAAATTATAAGAATAGGGAACAAAGCGCGTTGCTTAATTTCTGCCTTGTTTTTCTCTGCCCTGTGAGATATCAGTGAGATTCAAAAAATCCCCCTGATCCTTATCTACTATATATGCTACTAAAACTCTGATTCCAGTAACCTTTAATTGGGTGAAACAATGCATCATTTTGAACCAAGGTACCTCAAATGGGCTAACTTACATTCAAAATCCAGGATCATGACTTCCACAGCATTGAAATGTTGCAATTTTTATAAAACACTTTATGATATGAGTATTATCGTAAAGCCATTTATGACCTAATACCAAAATGTCATTAAAGGCTTCTTGTGCTGATGTTTGACTTGCTGTACCATTCAACGTGGACTTTTTTTCCCCAAGGCATATACATCTGGGAATGTATCCCAACGTTTTTCCAGTGAAGGCAGTATATTAGAAGCTCTGTCACTGTTGAAGGTATTGAGGACCTGGTAAAGAAATATCTCCAACATACCTAGTTGTATAAAAATGGGAATCTATAAAATGGGATCTATATAAATGGGATGAATAAATGGCTTGCATGTTAACCTTATCCATGTCCTTACTTCATATTATGTTCATTTATCCATTTGTCTGAAAAAAGAAAACTGAGAAGTCCCTAAGAAAGGGAGCTGAAAAGCCATCAACCCTTCTTTCCCCCTTTGCCTAAGAAATGGAGGATGGGACGATGCAAATGATTGTACAAACGACGAAAGGAAAATGCACAAAGTAAACAGTGGCATTTTCTGTGGTTTCAAATATGCCACAGCAAAGTTACACCTAAATCAGCACATCTGCCAAACAAATTATAGCTTGTGGTCACATAAGCATAGAGCTGATTCTGAAGTGCTAGAAAGACATCATATGAATGTGCCTTAAATGTTGTGTACTATTATAACATGTACCACCATGTTGTACCTTTGCTAGCTGTGTTGTTTTTTCATTTAATACTATGAACCACTCCATCCAAAACTTCACTGCAATTTATTTTATGCAAATAGACATGCTTTTATTTATTTTTTTTGTTCTCTATAAACATTCACAGAAGAGGAAGTTATGCCAAAAGTATAATATTAAAGTGAAATTTGAATCCAGCTGTCCAAAGTATAACGCTGGCTTCACAAACCAAATTGATAAATCAATTCAAAATATATTCAATTTAGATTTAGGATTGGGTCAAAATAATATTAATAGTTATTGTTAATTATTTACAGAAAATAAACTTCCTGTACCATACAGATTAAAATTTATCTATAAATAACAGATTACAATGAATGAATTTAATGATGAAGCAGTTCTGAAAAGAACAAGCTCTGAAATATGTACCGTATGGTCTAACTATCCTCATCTCAAAACATTTTATCTATTCTGACATTGTAATATCATACATGTATTTTGAAACTGAAATTTGGACTATAATGGAGAACTTGACTAGAACTGGTCTTTATTTA
The DNA here is from genome assembly GCA_017656035.1 of Myanophis thanlyinensis. NCBI lineage: Eukaryota > Metazoa > Chordata > Lepidosauria > Squamata > Homalopsidae > Myanophis > Myanophis thanlyinensis. The sequence continues at coordinate 6,020 of JAEANM010029658.1, read as the reverse complement.
GAAACGATTCAAGATAGAATTAAAAACTGAGAGCTGAATAGCAGTGATTATACATCTGGCAATGTTGAAATTTGCTTGGATTTGCTGTAATAGAGAGCAAGAAATTACTTTCCTAAGAATATTCATATACAACATTAACTGTTAAAAAATTGAGGTCTCAGTAGATGAAACAAAGAATACTGTATCCCACCTAATAAATTTATTTGTGTGAATTTATAACTGAACAAAAGAGAAGAGTGAGCTGATGGCAAGTGTATCCCAGAATTGCTAAGGGCTAGGCAGCATAGAAATGTAATAAATTATTATTTTTTATATTGTACTTTAGGATGCAAAAAGTACATAATAGAGATAGGATGAAGTGATCACCTAAGTTTGAAAATGTTGAATGTTAATTTTATTGCAAGGTGCCATGTGCCAAAATTTGTTGAGGTAAAAAGTACATTTTTGTTACTTTTAAGAACAAGAAATAGCTTATTTATTTTTTCTCGTTTATTTTGATGTTGCTGTATGTAGCAGCAATAATCATAACATATTAATAGGAACCACTTTTTCCCTATTGACAGTAAACTACCTTAGTGCCATTGAAGTTATCCCTGGAAGAATAGCATCCTTCTGCCCCGTTCAGGGGACAGTTTTTGCTTTTCTCTCACTTGGGAATTCCTCATTTAATCAATTTAAATGATCTTATGCCAGCACTAAATATGACTTGTTTTCTCTGTCTCATATTCAGACTGGCATATCAGACTTGATACCTGCATCTCAAATATCAACTTTGTAGGAGTCTTTCCTAGCCAAATATCTTTCTGTAGAAATGAAGAAAGTAGAAAGTTCCTATCCAGCGCTAGTCAGAGGAAAAGAAGATAGAAAAGCCATTTGGCCTGGACCTCAAGTACTACGGGACTTAAATGCAGTTTAAATTTTTTTACTTAAAAATATTAAAATTACATGTCAATTTGTACTATGTCTAGGGACCTTCCAGAGCTTAGAAGTGGCCCAGTTCTTCCTTAAAATCTGAGAAAATGTGTTCTTGTTTGTGCTTTGTCTATTACACTCTGTCATCACCTTTAAGAGGTTAGAATGGATAACACTCCCAAAAGTAGGGCAAGCTCTATATCAGCATGCAGATACCATGTCTCAGATCTTCACTTGCCAATAGAGAGTGGCTACACTATATAGTTGCCCCTCTATGGGCTCAGAACACTGTGACAGATACAGGCTGGATAATCTTTTAGTAGTCTTTATTCCAGACATTTTCCTTTAACAGCCCAAAACTTCCCTACTTTCAAAACCACTGTTTGCTTTTCTTTCTTGTCTCACATCCTTTGTACATACACAGAGGGCCAGTTTGGTGTAGTGGTGAAGGTGCTGATCTACAAACCAGGAGATTCTGAGTTCTAGGATTCCCTTAAGCATGAAACCTGGCTGGGTGATTTTGGGCTAGCCATTCTTTTTCAGTCCAACCTATCTCATGGAGATGTTATTGTGGGAAAATTAGGTATGTTCAACACCTTCAGTTGACATGCATATAATTTTGTGTACACACACACACACAATAAACTATAAAAGGCAGTTTTACTTAGAACAGCTTACATCCTACAATTATATCTTTAATATCATTTTTAAAAAACCAACAACATTTGCCTATCCCAGGTCTTTACGAAGGACTCTATAGGTGGATAAAAATGCCAAATTCAATCTAAATCTGGCTGATTATGCAGCTAATGATATCAATTACAAAAGGCCACAATAAGTCTCCGCATATACTATGCTGAAACATAACATCCTAAGATCTTGGGAAGAACTCTGAGAAAGAAGGCCAATACCAGCTAAAGAACTGACAGCTGTGATCTGATGTTATATATAAAAACTATAGTAAATAATTGTAACAACAATACCTTAATTATTATTACCTTAATAATTTGTATTCAAGTTAGGACTTGAATTATTAAGTTTTCACCAGACTTAGAGTGTGAATCTATCTATACATAACAATACCATAATGTTAGACTGTTTCTGTTTAGCGATGAGCATGTTTCTAATTTGTTATAATGTTAATTCCTATGGTGTGAATATAATTGAGCAAATTTTCATTTATCATATTATTTGTTCATTAGATTTCTATACTGCTTCTCTTACATGAGCTCAAGGCAGTATATATTGTCTAATTTCCACTGCAACCTCTTCTCTATGAGAAAGATTGGATTTAGAATAACTAACCCAAAGTCATCCATTTAACTTCTGTGGTTGGGGGTCTACTGGCGTCATTCTAATGCCTTCATCACTACACCACACTGTCTATTATATAAATATTTCATGCATATCCATATACAACTATATGCACCTTGGATCAATATTTGAATGGTATTTGGATAATCTCACTATTATGATAATTCTATCAATATTTTTCACCATGTCTTCCTTCCTTCCATCCATCCATCCATCCATGGGTAGCTTTATCACTTATTCTTAAACAGAACAAAATTTAAAATAAACTTTTAGCAAGAAGGCAAGTCCTGATGTGCCTGGAAACACATTCTGTCTTTGAATAAAGGGCATCTTCACCAAATGGTATAATTAGTGGGTGGAACAGAGGCATATGATAACCTTTCCTGATATCCCAGCTCTTTTGAGATTCTTATAATGTCAGTCTCTTTCATGGCAAGTAGTTTAACCAAGAGCTGTGAATTCTAGAAAGGAAAGGGAAAGGTTGGAGAAGTAATATAGAGAGCTGAGCGAAGGAATGTAAAGACCAATATTCTTTCTACCCTATGCCTTGAAATTGTTCTCTCTATGTGTGGGTATGTGTGTACGCGTATGCACATGCCTAAAGAAATTGCTCATTGGAATGTAAAATTATAATCATTATCAAAAAGATTGGAAGCCACTTCTTTATATCCTTTCCTTTCTTTTGTCTTTATTTCCTTTCTGCCATTCACTATTCTTTTTTTATGTTCCTTATTTTCTAATATTTGTATTGCTTTTATCTTATTAAAATTTCTTCAAAATATTATAGCAAAATGGGAATGTACTATTCTGTTTTATATTTTCTTGTTTTAATTATGAGAGGGTTTTTTTTCAGGGATTAGTAAATCTAGATTGTATTTCTATTGCTGTACTTAGTGCTTGTCAGAATTTGCATAACACAAATAATTGATGGAGAGGGATTGTTCTATGCCAGGTAACAATAGTGCATGTCACAGACTTTTGACAAGCAATATTATCTGAGCATACTGAAATGAGTTTTCAATGAAAAAGAGTACTCAGCCTACACAATGTGTGGCTGAAGATCAAGTAAAATATTTGGGATAATGGTATGTGATTGTTTGGCTGCTTATTGAGATTTTGTTTTGGAATAGTGCTGAATGTATTAGAAAGGATTTCTAAAAAAAAAAATCAAGGTGTTAGCGATGAGTTAATTGTGCATCATGCATGACAACTGGAGGCATTTCATTTGATGCTTCTGCAATGACTCTCGGCAGTTTCACATAAGTAGATTTGGTGACCTAAATTCATTGACAATGTATTCCTGTTGCAGTTAAAAGGTAGCTGCCTGAAAGATATACCACAAACCAGTTGCAGCTGAAAATTTGCTGCCCATTTCTGAGTAGGATGATATTACATTGATAAAATTCAGTGAGCTTTCAAATGTTTAACTACATTAAAGTGGGATATTAGTGTGCTTGAGACTGATTTTGTGAAAAGTCCTCTGTTTTCAAAAAACGTAGCTGAGAAGTTTCTAATTAAAGTTTCCTATAGAAACAGCACTTTGTCAACATTTTATAAAAAGAAAAAAAAATCTGTTTCGCAGTATATACAGAATTTGAATTGAGAAGTGCTGCAATCCTGTATGTATATATTCAGATATTAGCCCATTGCATTTCCAGAGCTTACTCAACGTTAAACAAGCAAAGGTTTTCAGTACTATAATAGTTTTGTATAGTAAACTGAACTGAAAATTAGATTACACTGTGAAGTAAAAATTCATCAATTTTTTTTAAAGACTTACTTTCTTCTGTCTGCATAGGGAGGGAGGGAGGGAAATGCTTTTCAAAAGTTACGAATTTCATTTTCAAAGAAAAACTTCCCACATAGCAAGAAATTGTAGTCTAAATGATATTGAAGGATTTAGAATGATTAGTGTTTTTTTAAGGTCCAGAGTATTTCATTTCTTCTCTTTTTTATGGATTTTCAAAGCTTCTCCGGCCATAGCTATGAGGAGAGGTTGAATCCCCTACTTTGTCTCATTCAAAATCAACTTTCAAGCAGAGTTGCTTTATTTTGTGTTTCTACTTGTGTGCAGTCAGACAAGGATTGATAATATTTCCCAGTTCATCTGTGTAGTTGAATGTGATCCCATTATGGATAAAACAGAAGAAACAGGAAATATGTGTGACTATATTTCCTTCCTTCTTCCCCCGTTATTTTTACTCACTTTTCTAGTCCTGTCATTACAGGTAAGGAGGAAATTGTCTGAAATATATTGTGGTAAATGCCAGCGTTGTTTTTGATGAAGCTGGCCTTTTTGTATTCACCTAAAATATGTAAAAATAGTAAAATTGATAGATTTATTTTCATTCTTCAACAAGATACTGCAGAATTGGTGGTGCAAATAATTATATGCATATCTTGATAAGTTATTCCTTGATGAATGGCCATCTATCCAAACTCAAGAGGGAACCTGTATAAAATGTATAAGGAGGAGATCACGAAAGAGATGAAAAAGAAATCTCTGATGTTACTTTCCTAGGTACATACATAAATGCATAGATCTGATATTTGAAAAACCCTAATTGGAAACAAACATGTTAAAATTTGATTTCATGCATGTACTGGCCGACTCATTTATGGTTGGAAAGCTGCAATTTTGTAGTCAAAATGCTTTTTTAATTAATCAGAATTACCCAGCTTCAAAGTGTTTGCAACAGTATTCTAAATATAACCATAAGATGGAATATATAGCCAGAATTTTTTTCTGTTTAGCTACCCAGATCAGTTTATTTGTCAGGTACAATGACCAATTTTTAAAATTTTAATTAAACCTGTGAAGATCCCATGTAATTCTGGCATACATGAGGGAAATTAAAATACTATCAATAAGTATCTTATGGGATTTATTTTAAAGAATGTACATTTGACCAGATAACTATATTAAATTAGGTATTTGAATTTATTCTGCCAGGATATAAATTTTCCTTCATTGGAAAAGTCCTTTTACACAAGGGAAGTCACATCTTCTCTAGGAAAGCCCTGATCTTCCCAGTCATTTGCTTTGTTAGTGTTAGACACAAACAACCGGAGCCACTCGTAAATATCTAAAGTAAGCAACTTTATTGTTCTCTATCTAAATTACAAGAATCTTCCCAGACTGCTTACCTTCCTCTGGGAACAATGAAGGATTTCGGGGGAGGTTAAACTTATGGCTCTTGCGAGTGTGCAAGGACTAGACTAAGTTGACCCCCCTCTTCTCCCTGTCAGATTCCCTAGAGTTAGTTCAAAAATGCCTCCTGCTCTGACTGCTACCATCCTCTTCTACCAAATTCCTAAAATTGGTGGTTGCTAATACCCTGAAAATAGACAGTAATGTGACTGTAACATGATCGTAAGTTTTGTTGCTGAAAATAAAGGGAAAAGTGAAGGTTGTGGGATGAATGTGTTGGGAGGTAGGTAGGGAGATAAGACAGAAGGAAGGAAGGAAGAAGGTAAGATCAGGTGGAGGGGAAGAGCGGCACTTGGGAATAGTCATGTTTCTTTGGCACATGCTATTCTTTACATTTACTGAAAGTGGGGTAGCCAGGAGGTGGGGTTTCAGATAAAAGTTCACAGTTCCATACTTAAGCAGCCCCAACCAGCATACCTGCAGGGCTGATGTTGCACTAAAATGCTAGAGTAAAGTCTATAATCAGACCAGTAGTCCAGCACTACTAATTGTCTTTATGTTAATTGTTCTTTAAATGAGATGTGCATGTGTGTATGTGTGTACATGTGTATGGGCATGTACATATAGTATATATGTGTATGTA
>JAEANM010029657.1:0-10144 GCA_017656035.1 Myanophis thanlyinensis | reverse complement strand
GCATTCAGTAACCAACAACCCACACCCAGTAACCCACAATCACAAGTGATTCTGGCTCCTTCTTATTGCTGCTTGATGAACATATGCTCTTCCTAACATATGCTCTTCTCTGCTCATATTGTTTTGTATGCATATTTGTGCAATTATAAAATAGGGCTTTGTAGCACTGATTCAAAGGGGGGAGGAATCTTCATGGTGTAAAAACAAGTTCCCATAGCACCAACTTTTGAAAGCAACTACAACCTAAGGAAAAGACACTGCTGCTTTAAGTTGCTACACAGACAGGTGTTTTATGAACCCCTCCATACTGTATGCTCCAAAAACCAATTTTGTTTATGAATCTGTAATGCTAACCACTGCAATGCATAACATAACATAAAAGAGCCTCAGTGGTTAGAGTGCAGTACTGCAGGCTACTTCTGCTGACTGTCGGCTGCCTGCTGTTTGGCAGTTCAAATCCCACCAGGCTCAAGGTTGATTCTGCTTTCCGTCCTTCCGAGATGGGTAAAATGAGGACCCAAATTGTCGGGGAAAATATGCTGACTCTGTAAACCACTTGGAGAGGGATGTAAAGCAATATAAAGTGGTATATAAGTCTAAGTGCTATTGCTATAAGAGAAAATTGTTTGGGAACTTTCCTAAATAGAGATGCATATAATATAAATATGATTATCTTTGCACAACAGTTTTGTTCAAAGTAATCTGTGTTGGGGATTCACAAAATACTCTGATATTTGGGGTCTGTATTGGGCTGCTGGAGTAGTTCCTGCAGAGCTTTAGAAATGGTTTGCCATTGCCTCCTTCCTAGAGCTGAGAGATAGTGACAAGCCCATGGTCACACAGCTGACTTTTTACCCAAGACAGGACTAGTCTAGAATTCAGAGTTTTTCTGTTTTTAGCTTAGTGCCTAAACCACTACTCCAAACTGGCTCTCACCTTGAAATAATTAGGAATATCTAAATTGTAAACAATCCATTTTAGCCAGAATCAAGTAGATTGATGTGGAAAGCTCACTGACCAAGAGTTCCATAATTAATTTGTCATAAAGTCATCCAGTAAGGCTATTTCAAAAACCAAGTTATAACTCTAACCTGTAGACTTAGAGTGTATTCTAACTTCCATTAGTTCCAGGTCAGCATCCTAATTGCTCAGATGTGATGGAATTTATTTTAGCATCTGGAAGATCATAGATATCTTACTTTACTATACTACAATAAATTGAGTTTCAGAGTTGTGGTTGTTTGTAGTAGTTTGTAGCTTGTCTTAATGACCTACAGGCATTTTCATCAACAACAAGAGCAGGGGTGTCAAACTCGCGGCATCACGGCAGCATCACGTGATGTATCGGGACCTTTTTCCCCCTTTGCTAAACCAGGTGGGGGCAGGGCCAGCACATGATGCAAGTTTGATAGCCCTGAATAAGAGAGTTTCCGTTTAATTGGCTGGGAGTGAGGCTTTGGATTAGCAAATGAAAATGGATAGCAAATGAAAATGAGGCATTTCCTGCAAAGGATATAAGGCAAAGAAAAATGCCTTTTCTGAAATAATGTACATTGTTCTAGATGGATATAATTTGAATTAAATTGAATTTGAATTGAATTTGAATTAAAAGAAAGTGTTCCTTTGAACCTTCTTTTCCAAAGAGCCCATGGCTATTTACTTGGAAATGAGTGCTATTTTATTTAAGGGGATATCATATACTTCCTGACTAGTACAGGTAGTCCTCAATTTATGACTATAATGGAGCCTGCTCATTACAGTCACAAGTCATAGTGGTCATAAAGCAGACCATCGCATGACAGACCCATTCTGTGATTTTTTTTTACGGCAATCATTAAGCAAACACAGCAGTTGTTAAACCCATAAGCTATGAGCCGTATTTGCTGAAAACCAAAAGTAAATGCAGATTTTCAGTAAAAATGTCAAAAAATTGTGGCCACATGACTGTGGGACATCGCAAATGGTTGTAAATGTGGGCTGATTGCCAATCACCCAAAAGCAGTCACCTGACAATGGGAGGAGGTGTCCACACACCCATAACTTCGGAAGCAAGTTGTAAATACTTTTTGAGTGCTCCCTCATAACTTCAAATGGTCACTAAGCGAACAGTTGTAAGTCAAGGACCACCTTATATGTTGTCGGTTGCAATGTTAATTGCAGCTGTGATCACATTGCTCGATACAGTCATAACGAGCTACCAAAATGTATTATTTGATACCTGACACATTTAGCAATATTGGCATTTTGCCTAAGGCAGTAGAAAACTCTGAAAATGCTATTTATGGAATGTTGTTGTATTTAATATTCTTGCTCCACTGCAGATTTCATGTATGCTGTAAAATAGGACATGGGACACATGCAGAGAACTTTAACAACATTCTTGGAAAGGAGCAAAATGTAGCCAAAGAATTCATTTTCTCTTCAGTAGAAATAGAAAAATGTTAAAATCCTGTTTCTCAATGTCAACAACTTTAAGATACGTGGACTTCAACTCCCAGAATTCATAGCTGATTGGGGAATTCTGGAAGTTGAAGTCCACACATCTTAAAGTTTCTGTGGTTGAGAAACAATGCATAAAAAAAATATTGTTAGTGTTTATGAGTAGCTATTTATGGGACAGGGAGGAAACCAGGAAGGGTGATGATTATTTCCCAAGAATTCTGTTTCCATATTTCAAAGGAACCCATTGTTCCTTCTCGTGTCATTCACATTTCACAGAATTATAATCATCTCCTATTTTATGTTCGCTGCAGAAGATTTAGTGCTAACAGCATAGTGTTGTGGCCCACTGTCAGAACTGTCAGCAGACTTGGACAGCAAGGAGGTTGGGGAGGGCCTTGGGCCAGTCCTGGAGTCGGGGGAAGGCTCTGGTGGGTGCTCTGTATTGGAGGCAGAGATGGGGCCAGGGCCATCCAAAAGCTATCAACTGCCTTCGAAGTCGGAGATCAGTGAGGAAGAACAACAGTTGGAGCCCATTTCAGATGTGTATAAGCAGAGCTGTCAGGAGAAGGGAACAACTAAGGAGCAGGGGTCGACTCGGAAGTAAAGTGGACACTGAATGGCCCCTCCCACAGGGAATAAATAGGAGCAAAATGAGAGTGGTGTTTGTAGGAGGCAATTCGTTCACTCATTATTGTGAAGATTTCTGAGTTCGTGCCATACAGAGACTCCTTGCCAAGTATTTTGACTGGAAACTCAGCCTGGCAACTATCCAAGGACTGATAAGGTCTGTTTTTGCAATAAAACCTTGAAAGGTTTATTGCTAGGACTTTTCTGGATGTGAATGAGAAGAATTCACAGTAACCAAATAAAAAGGGGTTTTTTTTCGGGACCAAAAGCTTATTTTGTGATTCTATTAAGCCTGGATCAGAACATATAGAATCAAAGGTAAATAAAACCATGAAGGGCCTTTGGAGATCACTAACTGTAGCTTTCTTGATCCTATAGGTCAGGGGTGGGTAACTGTGGCCTCTTTATGAGCTGTGGACTTCAAATCCCAGAATTCTTCAGCCAGCTATGCTGTCTCAGGAATTCTGGGAATTGAAGTCCACAGGTTGTAAAGGGGCCACAATTGCCCATTCCTGCTATAGGTGCATGAACCTAAATTCTGAGCAATGGCCACAGTATCATTCTGGCACTTGGTCCATATATCTGTAGAAAGTCCAGGTTGGGGAAAAGTGACCTGGTCTGGCCTTTGGTTGCAAACACAATCAGAAATTTACAATACAACTCCAGTGTCCCCAAAATTGGGTTATTCAACGAGCTACCTCATTGAAGAGAACCTCATAGCTTCGTATCTGGGTTCTAGTCCCCCCCCCCCTAATGTATATGTGGAATAACCCCCTTGTAACTTTAGAAACTGAGATTTTGCCTTAACCAAGTTCAGTTATCTTTTACTCTTTTTCTATGAAATTTGAGCTTTTTGTCTGTTGTAAAAAGGGCTAAACTGTTTTCCCTGTCCCTTGCCTTGCCACCATTTTTCAATTGTCGTTTCAAATCCCCTTCCCCTTGGATAATAGTTTGATTAGTAGCATTGTTAAGCTTAATTCCAAAACCGGGGCGGGGGGGGCTGTTAATGTTACTTTTCAGTTCCTTCCATTGTTCAGTCCCTTCCATATGCAATATATTTTAGACATTGGTGTGTCATCTCCTGTGCTGAGTTAAAAATACTACAGAAAAAGAAATCTGACCGAGAGAAAGTTATTTGGAGACTTTATGGACACATCAGACTGTCAGTTGGTCAATTAGGAAAGAAAAACTCTCGAACTCATGGAGGCTGTCATAGGACAGCACGAAGGGTAGTTTCGTTTCCCCATCATCTGCCCCCCTCTCTTATGCTCATCCCACAGTCCCTTCCTGCTTGTTGCAATATGGCAGGTTGTCATCTAGCAAAACATTGCAGGTGAGCATGAGTGTCCTGACACAGACATAGTCACCTTCCGGAATGGTGTTTTCAATTTCCCAGTCTAGTCAAAGGCATTGAGATTTCTTGGATAACCTCCTGTCCAGTAATAATAGTCAGTCTGGCTTTTGATTCTGAACTTAAACAAAGTCGCCCAGATTCTAAAACCAAAAAAGTTGAAATAAAACACAAAATAATGGAGGATTTTTATCTTTTACTCTGGTTTGGGAACACGCTTGGACAACTTCTTTCATGCAAAGCTGTCTCTTCTGTCTGTTGCTGTAATTTTTTTTTTTTAATAGAAGCAGGTTGGAAGCATTGCTGCTTAAAAAATATTTATATCTTATCTTCCCTAGTGAGTGAGGTCCCAAAATATATTTGTCACTTCTCATTATTTTGAGGAGCTTAGAGAGATGTGAAGCTACATCTCAGACTTTCTATTTTTTGTTTCCCCTTCCCATACAAACTTGTTTTATCTTTTCTTTTTTTAATCCACAGGATTGTGTCCAGCTGAATCAATACAAACTGAAAAGTGAAATAGGAAAGGTAAGGTTTACATAGTACCTTATTCTCTGCCCCAGGGGTGGACAGAATGTAGATTGAAATTGACTGGGAGATATCTGGATATTTTGCAGTAGATTTAGAAAGGTTCTGTCTCCTTCTAAATTTCTAAAATTATTTAAAGAATTTAGACTAACTTAATTTTAAAATTGTTTCTAAAACCAAGAATAATTAAAACACTCTCAACTGTGTTGCTAGAAGAAGTATCATTATCAGGAGGGGTAAAATTCAGAAGAATGAAATGTGTTGGAATATGACCTCGTAGTAGCCCACAAACCAACCTCATGTCTTAGATGGACCTTGTCAAATCTGAAAAGGCAGACAGAAACAAACCAAAGATCAGGCGTCATATACAGAATCCAGTGCAGCAACTACAAAAAGAATTATGTTGAACAAACAGAATGAAATATATCGACCATTCCATGGTCTGTTTCTGTTGCTCCCCTCTGGGAGGAGGTTTCAAAGTATTTCTAGCAGGACTTCCAGATTCTATAACAGCTTTATTCCCTAGGTCAGTGTTTCTCAACCTTGGCGACTTTAAGATGTTTGGACTTCAACTCCTAGAATTCCCCAGCCAGCTTTGCTTTAAAGTCCAAACATCTTAAAGTTGCCAAGATTGAGAAACACTGGCCTAGGCCCTCCGTCTGGTAAATGTGCAAGTTTAGTTTATCTTGCCATGTAAATGTATACATCCGAACTAGACTGTGTTGCTTCTCTGTGTCATATAATATATGTGGGTTTATGCATCATTTTATATTTATTTATTTTGTCATGTTTATGTAGTGGTGACCCTTTGAGAGCTGCATGCAACAAAATTTCATTTTAATGTATGCTGATTAGTGTACATTCAAAGTGACAATAAAGTTAGTCTAAGTTATTCTAAAACTTTAATGATTTACTTTCTAGTTTGGTTATGATTTATCTATTATATTTTTTTTCAAAGTTTATAGCCAGTGCCCTCCAAGTATTATACTGTCCAATACATAGTGTTGGTGTTCAAAACAATGACCTTGACAGCTACTTAAATTTTATTTGGTCTTTCACAATGGTGTTCTAGCTGGAACCAAGATATTTTTATACTTGTATCGCTAAATGTCAGGCAGTGGCCGGATGCCAGACAATTGGTTCTTTGAAGATCCAGAGCCCAGGCACACACCGGGAATTAATGTTTTAAGTTTTAATAGTAACTTTAGCAGATGGATTTAAACAGAAACACAAAAGCATAACATAGCAAGCAAAATGATGACAAATGTCCATTCAGCATTATCAGTGGACTTGTATAATTGTAGAGTCAGTGCTTGACACACAAAAACAGGCAGACAATCATAGCATGTCTGTATAAGTACTGTATTAGTGCCAATAATACTAAAAACACATTGTTGATTGTATTATTAATCTATTTCAGAACTATTTGTCTGCAACTTTAGGTTTGTATTATTTAATGTAAAGTTTCCAGGTTGAGTTTGATGTGTGTGGGGTGTGTGTGTGTGTGAAAATTTATAGACACATCCAAAAATCTTAGCTGCAAAACATCACTGGTTTGACATTGCATTTTCCATTTTTTTTAATAGTTTCTAGTTTCTAGTCCTGGTAATCCCTGAAAGTCTTCCACTCAAGGCTAGGCAACCTTGCTTAGCTTCAGGGCTAATTCTCCATCAGGGGACAAGCACTTTTATAAACATTTCCACCCTCAAAAATGCAAATAATAACTTTGGAAAGAAACTAGTAATATTAAACACCCTCGTTTTTCATGAGGAAAGCTCAGGTAAGGAAATGATAATTATTGGTTTGTGTTATCATTATAATTATACCTGGAATTGTAATTATTACTGTTACACTTTCCTTTTCATCCAAGAGGATTTTCCCTGGCTGTCTGCCTGGAGTGTTGAAACATGATATAAAGACTTTTAATCACCTTTAATGCAGACAATTGTTGGAACTTCAAAAGGCCAACCTTTTTCAACCACCCAATGGGCCTGGTTATTTCCATTCAGATGCAGTATAGTTTAACTGTTTTCTCAGTTCAGTAGCGTCCCAGAGCTGGAAGGCATTTTAGAGTGAACAAGATGAATAGTTTTCCTACCTGGAGGTTGGTAATAAAGCAGAGTTATGGGTGGTAGCCTAAATGAAGACATTTGCTTGGGGGTGGGCTGTGTGAGATGCATCTCCTTTACCAGAGGAGAATAATAAGCTCAGTGAGGCGCACTTTTTGTAGGCTTTAAAAACTGTACCCCAAAGGTGGAATAATCAGAATCCGAGATAGACTTCACTGAGGGGGGAGTTTTTAAAGAGGTAGAAAAGGTGCCTTAAGCCTTTAAGCCACACCCACCCACCCAATTCCCAAACTCTGTATCAGAATAGAATAGAATAGAATAGAATAGAATAACAGAGTTGGAAGGGATCTTGGAGGTCTTCTAGTCCAATCCCTTGCTTAGGTAGAAAATCCTACACCATTTCAGACAAATAGTTGTCCAATCTCCAATGTTGGAGCATTCACAACCTCTGGAGGCAAGTTGTTCCACTGATTAATTGTTCTAACCGTCAGGAAATTTCTCCTTAGTTCTTCTTGTCCTGCCCTCAGGTGCTTTGGAGAATAGCTTGACTCCCTCTTCTTTGTGGCAACCCCTGAGATACTGGAAGACTATCACTTCACCCTAGTCGTCCTTTTCATCAAACTAGACATATCCAATTCCAGCAACCGTTCTTTATATGTTTTAGCTTCCAGTCCCCTAATCATCTTTGTTGCTCTTCTCTGCACTCTTTCAAGAGTTTCATCATCAACTGGATGCAGTAAATGACCCAGTGCACTGTGGGAATTCACAGCGGCACCACGGAATATTTAATATCATTAACATTGCATTATGGCATTTGTAATTTGGAAACTGCAGGATCCTGTGAAATAAGGAAGTTTGGGAAATTCTACTTCAAGGGTTTCAGTTTTGTTCCTTAACATCTTCAACATTTTCATTTTTTTAAGTTGGTCCTGCTGACTCCTGGCAGCTGCAAAAGATGGACATGAATGTGCCATCAAATGCCTTCCTTGGTGTCTATGTGTTGTGTGTATGTGTGTATATGTATGTGCGCGCACACGCACACACACTGTGTTTTGAGGAAAATGAATTGGAAGATGGCTTGTCCAGTTCAAATTGTCAAAGGCCTTTTCTGCATTCAGAAAAACCAACCTTGTTTTTTCATTATGTTGTTTTAAGCACAGTATTCCAAAATTAACAGATTAACAGATTAACAGAGTTGGAAGGGACCTCGTAGGTCATCTAATCCAACCCCCCACCCAAGCAGACCTTTAAAAATGTCCAATACATTGTTAATATTGTCCCTCACCTGTCTAGAGAACATACTTTCCTTGCATAAAGATACCATGTCAGTGTTCAAAAGTTGCACAAGAAGTTTCTTGTATAAAGCCCCTATCTCAGTGTTCAAGAAGGTGTAGAAAAAGTTTCTCGTGTAAAGCCCCTGTGTCAAATGTTGAGTCGGTGTAAAATTGGGTTGCTGAAAAAATGTAAAATGCTGGACCAGCTCAGAATAATTTGTAATCTGGAGCTGATTGGGCTGCTCAATCCCTTTTATGGCCTGCATTTTTACTTTTTTTAAAATAACAAATACATAGGTCACATATAGGTTTAAAAAGGTGGGGGAAAGAAAAACAAAGCACACTCTCCCCCTGACTGGAGAAGAAGAATAGGTTTGTCTTTCTTGCATTACTACCCTTCCATACAATGCGAATAATAAACTGCAGGCATCAGGAATGGAAGGGTACAACCATCAGGGAGTGAAATTATCTTCTTTAATAGCACTACATTTTAGAGCTAAGCTGCCAACACCGTCTAAGTACTAAGCAGTTTTTGGCAGCCTAAAAGGTTGGCAGAGATGAAAAACAGATTCCCCAGCCTTGTTCTGCTGGATGACAGCATCCAAATACCCTGTTTTATTTCAGTTCAGTTCCTTACCCAAGCAGAAAACAACGTCCATCTGAAGTGGACCAGATTATTTTTACGGGGATTAGAAGCTGGAAGAAATCCGTGGGGAGGGGGAGATGTTCAAAGGATAATTGAGGGTGCATACATGCAAAATACATTGCAGGAAAATGACTTTTCTGCATTTTGAATGATTGTGATTTTTCTTATCTTCCTTTTTTTAAATGCATAAAGTCTATTTTTGGAAGTTTTATAGTAGGAAAAAAATGTACCCTCATATTTCAGAGCACCACCAGAGAAGGATTGGGGGAGGGCTGCAAAAAATTCAACATCTGCTTGCCCATCCTGTTCCATAATCTATCCACAAAGCAAGGAGTGGGAGAATGGAAAAAAATGCCAGATGGAGGGGAGAAGCAGTGGGGAATGGGTTTTACAAGGATAATCTCCATCTTGAAACAGGGTTTTAGACTGAATCTTTCCCTGGAGCAAGTCAATGAAACAAGAGACTCAACCAACCCAGTGATTTTGATTGTGTTTATTTCTAGGGTTCTTACGGAGTTGTGAAGCTGGCCTACAATGAAAATGATGATCAGTATTATGTAAGTTGCAAGTGCCTTTCCTGAACCATTACTGCATGCATGAGACTGAGATGGGACAATAATGGGACATTTTATTCGATACCTTTGAATTCCTACACACTTAGAGGTAATAGCTTGAGAAGGTTGCCCATGTTATAGTTTTAATTGCTTAAAATATTCCTCATTTCCATTTTGAGATGGAATAACAATAATCTCCCACACAAAATGGCTTTCCAGATTTGTTGGGTCATTGAACAATATTTGGAAAGTAAAAGAATAATTACTCAATAGAAAGAAGGACAAAATTTTGTTCTTTCTTATTTTTCTTTCTTACTTATTTTCCATCTTTGTTTTGGTTGGTTTATTTGTTTCTAATCCCCTTATAATCAGGTTTTTTTTTCTACTCCTACCTGTAAAAGTCCCTTCTTGACAAGTGGTTTGCCATTGATCCTTTCCAGGATTCAGACAGTGTGACTGGCTCAATGTTACCCAGTTCGCTTTCTGTCAAAGATGGGACTAGAACTCAATTTCCTGGCTTCTAACCTGATATCTTAACTACCAGACAATACACCAAACTGGCTCTCCTTTGGTATATTTTTATTATATTCAATAGGCACACATACATTCACATTTGCATATATTGTAGGAAAGGAAAGGAAAGGAAAGGAAAG
>JAEANM010029656.1:0-10144 GCA_017656035.1 Myanophis thanlyinensis | reverse complement strand
TTTTGCTGGCTGAGGGATTCTGGGAGTTGAAGTCCACAAGTCACAAAATGGCCAAGTTTGCCCACCCCTGATCTACAACAAACATTGCTGGACTAAAGTTAAGAAGATAGTGAAGGACCCCAGCCACTCCAACAATGGACTGTTTGCCACCATGGGGTCAAGAAAACATTTTTGCTCTCTGACACAGAGAGACTGAGAAGAAGCTTCTTTCCACAGGCAATATGGACTCTAAACCTCAAGACTATAAGAACTATAAGACTATAAGACAAGAACACTCAAGACTATAACAGGAACCACGATTGTATCTCATCTCCACCTTCCCAACTATCCCTAACTTATTTCCTACCCTACCCTACCCTTTTGCCTTAACTTACTTGCGGTCACGTTTATCGTACCATGTATGACTGTGTATGTGACCAATAAAATTTGAATTTGAAATTTATCCGCTCAAGTCTGAGGACCTTTTACCCTTGCACTGAAATTGCACCTGTTATTAAGTTAATAGAAAATAATGGCATTAACGTCCCTCCTAGAGATGGAGATCCCTATCCTGTTTCCATTCTTGGTTGTCCAAATCCCTCTCCAAAATAATGAAGGGCAAAGCCTAAAATTTGTCATAGACTTTTAGGCTACTGGCAGACTAGAATAAGGAGGAAGATGCTACTTTGAGACTAGTGTGGCTACAGATGAATGACACTCTGCATCGGCTCCAAGACAGAAGGCAACATCAGGTTTAATTTCTACAGGTAGTCCCCGATTTACGACCACAATTGAGCCCAAAATTTCTGTTAAGTGAGACATTTATTAAGTGGGTTTTGCCCCATTTTATGAACCTCTTTTGCTGCAATTGTTAAGTGAATTATTGCACTTGGTAAATTAATATTTCAATTGTTAAGTGAATCTGCCTTCCCCATTGACTTTGCTTCTCAGGTTGCAAAAGATCATCACATGACCTTGGGACGCACCAATGGTCATAAATATGAAACACTTGCCAAGCAGCTGAATTTTGATCACATGATCATGGGGAGGCTGCAAAGGTTGTAACTATGCAAAATGGCCATTCACTTTTTTCAATACCTTTGTAACTTTGAACATTCACTAAACGAAATGTTGTAAGTCAAGGACTAACCAGTATCAAGTCTAGCCAGGAATGAGCATTTTCTGGTTTCTTAGAAAATTTGATGAAACAACTCCAGAGGCAATTCCCTGGATAGCTGAACTGGACATACAGTTGTGAGGCCACTGCCATATATTCCCATAGAAGTTTTGTATATAGTTACATGGATTGTGTATTTATGTTTACTTCTCTTTGTGACGTTCTCATCATATGCTGAAGAACAAGTCTAGCCAATGTATGCATCTGAGGAACTGAGCTGCAATTCATGAAGGTAGATAGATGCTTGTTAACAAAATTTGCTAAATCAGAAAAAGTTCTCCCAGGCTCTTCCTGATTTTTCCCCACCATAGATCAGTGTTTCTGAACCTTGGCGACTTCAATTTGTGTGGACTTCAGTTCCCAGAATTCCACAGCCAGCTTGCCATAACTTACAATGCTGTCAAGGTATTATAGTTAGATACAAGTGAGGTCTTGAACAATAGGTCAATTTGTAAGGAATGAGTTGAGGCTAACTTGCTAGATATGGGATCAAGATTCTATTATGAACTTCCTGGTTCACAAGCACAAGTACATGGTTCAATCATGGTCCTTACAGATTCAATGGGCAAACCATGGTTAATGAGCAGCTTGTTCAGTCTGAATCTTTTAAGTTGAAACCCTTAAATACAATTATAGTAATACAATGGAACACCCCTCTTTTTTCTAATTTGAAATGACAAGGGGGCAGGAAGGAAAATTAATGCATTACGTGTGTTATATGTGTGTGTGTGTATTAATGCATAATACATCAAGAAGCAGAGAAGTAAACGAAGCTAATGAAGTGTACAATTTGCAAGGATTTGGGGAAATGGATACATTCCACCCCATGGCATGCAGAATTATGATTTTAGCTTATCTGATTTTTGGTTGGGCACACAAACCAACCTATAGCTACAATATAGGTTAAAACAGCAGCATGAGGTCTTTGGCTACAGGGAACCTCTTTAATATATACCAAGTCAGAATGAGAGATTTCCAGGCTGCTTGACTCTGTGGACTTTCTTTTTTTAACTTATGGATGTATATTTGTAACTATCACAGGCAAAAGTAGGCAGGACTCTACACTGGCAGCTTATATATTATTCATTTATCTTTTCCTGTTCCATTCAGAGGGCGTTCAAGGCTATTAGGCATCAGCTAATTTAAACTAAACTGAGAAGCAGAGAACACCACAAGCCTGCTGCTTGGCCATAAAAACCTGAAAAAAGAAATTTTCCTCCTATCTCAACCCCAAAAGGTCCTTTGCCATCAATATTGCCCTTAGTCACAGCTTGGGCACTACTTAAGGAAAACAATGTATTTTTCTTTCTAAAGACCTTATTTATTCTCAGGCTACTTCTACAGATTAATTATGACCGGTCTTCAGAAACTAAAAAGCACAACTTTCAAGCAGACACTCATTGCTTGCTGCACCAAGTAACAGACTGCAAGGAAAGTGTCAATTTTCCCACATAAAATCAATTTTTGCCTCTTGCTGAAGTCTCTGCCCCACCTGGCTTTTATTTTATTTTTTACTGTTTAAAACATTGTTTAAAGCAGGGGTGTCAAACTCACATCATCAGTGTCGCCATGTGACGTATTGGGACTTTTTCCTCTTCGCTAAATCGGCCAGCCTGTGACGCATCCAGCCTATGGGCCGGGAGTTTGACAGCCCAGGTTTAAAGCAAATGAGAAACTGACCTGCTGTGACATGCCAGGTCTAGTATTTACTTTTCTTTTTTAAAGCGCTCCTGGGTCTTCTCAGGATACAGCAGAAACCTGCCTTTGTTTGAAAGTGAGCTCAATTGCCAAGAAAATAAGACCAAATTGAATTAATGGGGATCATTCTGGGGGACTAGAAGAAACAGCAGGAACAATCTCACTTCTTGCTTTCTGGTAAATGGCTGTTTGCACTATTGCATTTACTTTTGGTCACCACGATACAAGAGAGAGGTTGAGACTCTTAGAAAGAGTACAGAGAAAAGCAGCAAAGATGATGAGCGGTCTGGAGGCTGAACCCTATGAACAATGGTTGCAGGAATTGGGGACATATCGTCTAGTGAGGTGAGGTGATAGTTGTCACAGAGAAGAGGGGATGACCTATTTATTCTCTAAAGCACCTAAGAGCAGGACAAGAAGTAACAGGTGGAAGTTTATCAAGAAGAGATCCAATCTAGAACTAAGGAGAAGTTTCCTGACAGTGAGAACAATTCATCAGTGGAACGGCTCGCCTCCAGAAGTTGTGGGTGCTCCATCACTGGAAACTTTTAAGACAACACTGGACAACCATGTCTGAAATGTTATAGGGCTGTGACAGAGGTGAAATTCAGCGGGTTCACACCGGTACTATAGAACCGGTTATTAGAAGAAATCTCCTTTTGTTTTTTTCCCACTTTGCAGCGTCATTCCTGTAAAGATGAACTTTACAGGGTTAATCCTGTAAATAAGGCAGTTGTTTCTAGCCTCACCTTTATTGCCTTGCTCACAGAAACTGCCTCTCCCTTTATTACATTGTAACTTTGGTGAAGTTTACCGGTAATTCTGTGCTTGGTGGTGTTTAATCCTGTGGCCATGCCCACAGAACTGGTAGTAAAAAAAAATTAATTTCTCCACTGGGCTGTTATGGCGAACCTATGGCACAGGTGCCACAGGTGGCACACAGAGCCATCTTGCTGGGCACACAAGCTGTCAGCCAACTTACCACCAGCTGAGCATGCACATGCAATTATATATGCACGCATGCATGATTGCAGAGACCCAGCTGGTCTTTGGGTCTCCGCTGGGCATGCATGCGATTGCAGCAAGAAATGCAGCTGGTCTTCAGAGCTCTCCTGTGCATGCACGATTGCTCATGTGTGCATGTGCACAGCACGTGTGCATTGCATGTGCAAAAACTGCATGCATGCACTGATAGTGCAGTTGCATATGCAGCGCATGTGGAGGAGCTGCACGCAAGTGCAGATGGCACACGCAAAGCACATACTTTTCAGCACTCAGTAAGTAAAAGGGTTGCCATCACTGGTATAGGATTTCCTGCCAGAGCAGAGGGTTGAACTAGAAGACCTCCAAGGTCCCTTCCAATTCTATCATTCTGCAATTTTACAGATAAGAGCAATAGAAGGGAATATCTATAGCTCAGGGTTTAATTATGGAATTCTTGGTGCTACCTAAGCTTTGCGTCTTTGCTTGCAGATATTACATTTTCATTGATGATGTTACCTGGTTCGGCATTGAAACATCTGCAAGCAAACACCCAAACTCAGGAGCCATCAAGAACTTTTCACAAACAAGAACAACTCAGATGCTCCTGTCAAACCTTCTCCCTCCTATTTGAGGGTTTTAAAGTCTCCACCAGGCCAGTTCAGAAGACAAAAGTATTTTTCTGTCATTTCTCTGTCCCCCTAGAAAAATGCCCTGGTGACTAAAAAAGACAAAAGACAAATTCTAGTAATACTTTCACCTTGGCTTACAACAGTGTTTAGAATCGCCTTTTATTTACAGGTTAGAGAGGATTGTTTTCCCACTTCTTCCAGAAGGCACCCCTGTATTTAAAAAAAAAGAAAAAAAATGTCCTAAACCAGCTTTTTCTTTTACAACTGCTTCATCATGCTGGATTATATTTAATCTTCAAAAATAATGATTTTTCACAAAATGGGAAAAACTACAGTTTTACATCATGGTGATCCAACTGTTTTCTGCACTGGGGGTGGGTGGGAGGGGAAAGAATCTGAAATAATAATAAAGAAATAGTGGTCCATCACTTGGGCACTTCAGTACACAGTCTCCTCAACCTTTGGGAGAGAGTTCAGGTGAATACTTAGTATTCGTCTAACGTATCACCCCTGGGAATGGAGAGGCCGCGCTCCTTCAGCGCTTGCGTTTTTAACTTGTCCGATTCTTGCTTCGTTTGCTGCTCCACCCGTTGGATTTCTAAGATTTCCTCTATCGAGACTTGCTGCAAAGGGGTGTCACTTTCCTTTTCCAGGTCCTGCAGTAGAAAAAGAGTCAATATTTCAGGGGTTGAAATTGGGGGGGGAAATTGCTGTTTCTTCCCTCTGAAATACAAAATACATAAGCTGTGAATTTGTACAGCTATGTTCAGTGCCTCTGTTCTATTCCACATTATCAAACAATTCTCAATTTTAAAAAGCACCAAAAACACCTATCATACAATAAAGAATACAAATAAAGCAAAATGGAGGGGGGGGGGTTGATTCAGCGGTTAAAGATGCTGAGCTTGTCAGCTGCGGAGCTGACAGCCCAAGTTTGAGACTCAAGCTCCGTGCAACAGGATGATGAGCTCCTGTCCTTGCCTCAGCTCCTATCACCTATCCGTTTGAAAGCATGCAAATTCAAGTAGGTAAATAGGTACCTCTTCAGTATTCTGTGCACCTTTGGCATTTAGCCATGCTGGCCAACTGACCACCAAAAATGTCTTTGGACAACACTGGCTCCCTTAGTCAAAAAGCAGAGATGAGCACCATGCCCTAGATTTGGACACAACTGGACAGGGAAACCTTTACCTTTTAAAATAAAACTCCTAAAAAATCCAAAATCTTTCCCAACCTTGTGGTCTCCAGATAGATCAACCTACAAGTGCCTGTAATCCCAATTTAGGTCAGTTATAAGAATTAAGTTGTAGCAGTGTTTCTCAACCATGGCAACTTTAAGCTGTAAGAATTTCAACTCCCAGAATTCTGATCCAAAAGGCCTGCAATTCTTTGAAAAAAGAGAAACAAACTTGCTGACTTACAATTTCTCCCAGGAGTACAACATTCTCGCCTCTGACTACGAAGATGCCACGAGGGATGTCACCATACTTTTTGCCCACATGAATGCGCTCCACCGTTTGGTGCAAAACCAGATTTGCTGCAAGATCAGGAAGAAGGAAGGAAACAAAGATGGAAATAATAATGAAATGTGTGGCTGCTTGTAAAAGAATACTCTGTAACCTTCCACCTTTGCATTTCTGTGCAACTGCATTCTGAAGAGGTAAGCAAATAGTACCAATCAGCAAATATTTCCTCTTTGTAGTCTGGCACTGGAAACATTATTTCTATTTAGCACCTAGGAAACCTGTTTTTCTTCCAACATGTAAGAAGTGAATCTTCACCTTATTTTATTCATCCAACAGCTCAGTGAGATAGTTTACCCTGCTTAGATATCCTTCATATAGTTCTCTTTGCAAACATAATGACGTTTCATTTTTCTTTTGGTATGCCCCTAAAAAACACACCATTGTCATATATGTAACTTATATTGCCAATAAAGGAGAATATTTGCAGCTCAGGGCTGAAATTAGGGGAACTTTTTGCTCTCTGAGCTTGGTTGTTTTCTTGTAAACATTTCATTATCCCAACTAGGCAACATCATCAGTGTCTAAGAAAAAAACAACCAAGCTCAGAGAGCATCAAAGACCTCTCAACCAATACTGCATTACTCAAGAGTTTTTAAGCATCCAAACTCAAGAACAGAACACAGTCATTGCAGGAAGAAAGGACCATCTCAAGCTTTCACCT
This sequence comes from Myanophis thanlyinensis, assembly GCA_017656035.1. Lineage (NCBI taxonomy): Eukaryota > Metazoa > Chordata > Lepidosauria > Squamata > Homalopsidae > Myanophis > Myanophis thanlyinensis. Next base: position 3,490 of record JAEANM010029656.1, on the reverse strand, counting down.
CCTCAGTAACAAGGCTAAAAATGACCCCAATTTTGGATTAAACAATTGTAGACTGGAAAGATTGTACTTACATTATAGAGTACTGAAAACAAAGAAATGAAAGCCAACAACTCAGGAAAGACTACCTAGTGTCTGTGTTTGCACATTGCTTGAAATCACAGTTCCCTTAACTACCATTTGTTAAATAATCCACAGTTCATACAATAAGTCATAAACAAAATAGCTGGAGTGTTCTATTCTAAATCATAAAACAAAATAGCTAAAGTGACATTCCGTGTTAAATCAGAATTAAATATTCTTGTGAATCCAAGAGTACACACCTCCAGCATTCAATTTTGGTGATCTGAGAACAATCCATCATTTTTTAAAGGTGTTAACAAGCCAATTTACAAAAGCTTCTCAGCTTGTAATCAGGAGATTATAGGATCACAAAAATAAATGTGGCCATTTACAAATAAGGTCTTGGCAAAGAATGGTTCACTTGGAGAGATGTGCAATAAGGAAGCATGTACCATAGGTAGTCCTTGCTTAGTTACTGCCTTGTTTAGCAACTGTTTATGTTTGAGATGCAAAAGTAACTTTACAACCACTGTATCAATTACCTTTTCGGGTCTGTAAAGGAAAGGACAGCTGAAGGAAGATCAGCACAGTTGCAGTTTCACTTAATGATTGTTTCACTGAATTATCAAGTTGCAGATCCCAACTAACTATTTCTCTATGCTTTATCATTGAGTAGTTGCCTTTCTTCAGAATTTCATATGCATAGCAAAATCAAAACCACAGTTGACATCCCTCATTCTTCCAACATGAAGACTATTCTGTACAGAGCTATGCAAATCCAAACTCAGTCTGGCATCTAACACAAATTTACCCTCTAACTCATCTGCTAGCCAAAGATGTGCAGATTTCCATACATGTAAATAAACATGCTAACAGAACGTTTCCCATTCTTTCAGCCAAAAATGGACTAACCTACACACAAATCAGCAACGTCAGGTTCCAGGCTGGATGTAGGGCAAAGGGCTTGCTGTCCTATATAGCCAGCATGAAATTGCAGAATGCTAGGCATTGTTCAGAAAAAAAAAAATCAAAGTTATATCATGCATATTGGATCTGAAGCCAAAAAGATTTTGCAAAGTGGAATGGAGATGCATCCCACATCTGTTGGCAGTTAAAGTTGTATCTTTCTCTGGGCTCGTACAATATAATGCTATGAGCATTTGAGCTATGAAGACAGTGAAAGGATGAAACAAGGTACTTAAAGTATACATGTCAGTGTTCCTTAACTGGTATGATTTTCCTGGGTTTGCACAACTACTGTGTAAGCCCAGGAAAATGAAACGCGCAGCTTCTATAAGGAGACTCCAACAGATGTGCCATGTGTGCTTATCCCAAAACATTTTTTCAGCATTAAATCCAAACCACAGCATGTCAGTACAGGCTCGCTTGCAATTATTTGTAGTTTACTTGTAAGGATGTGGTCAAATGCAACAATAATGGTATGCCTACCCAACCACTAGTGAGTGGGATTTGCATTACTTAATGATTCCACATCTGGAGAGAAATGAATCTTTCAGACTTCTGCTCTATGACCATATACCAAATATTAACATCAGGCCACAGAAATATACAAATACACTTATTCTCTTTCCAGAAAATGGACACAATATACTACTTCAGTTCTATTCCTCTGGTCAACCCCACCAAGATTACAAACGATTATAAATTAAAGAATAAGTTAGGGAAACCATACATAACATGGCTTCTGAAATTCTTTCCAAGCCCTTTGCTGATAATATCCGTAGGAGGTATCCACATTTTCTTCTGTAAATATAAACATAAATATATGTTGCATCTCTTACAGTATGTGGGTTTTTGCTCTCCATTTGTGTTGGATTTGTGGGGATGCTTACATAGGAAATCACAGGAAGAGCCTTAAGTCTTATGCCCACAGCAGCTTAGAATTGTCCAGTAGAAAACATTTCAACCATTGACCAATATCACAGAGATGCACAGGAAGTATTTTTCTTCTGCAGTCCCCTTTGTTCTAATCCATTTTCCACTTTTAGCAGTTTCTCATCCTGCACCCAATTTTGTCCCGTTCTATTCAGTTGTTAGACAATTATACTGCGTACAGACATACAAAGAGAGTCCTATGCCTCTTTATATAAATTTCTTTCCCACTTTCTCCAGCACAGAAAAGAAAAATTATAGAGAAAAAGGATAAGGACCTATTGGGCCTCTGCCAAACAATACAGATTTCTAAATTAAATCTGAGAGTTGGGTTGATCCTGGCTCTTGTTATTTTTGTTCAAGTCTTAGTATACCGGAACTAGCCTAAGCTCTAAAATAGTTGTATACAATACTGGGGATTGTATGTTTCTCAGAGTTGAATCATTGAGTTCTTGGTATTCTGAGCCAATTTTTCTTTTTACAGATGTTTCCCATCTGCACGAAGAAAAACAAGCTTGATAAACAGCCCCATAGCAAGGCACTTCTAATCTAAGAACAGAAAATACTTTTATGATTCTTACAATCAGACTGTCCAAGTTCAATTAGAGACATGCCTAAGTCTTGATCTTCTGTAGCATTTGCTACCCTCTAGCGGTACAGCAGAGTTCAGCAGCAAACTGGACTTTTATATATTCATGTACAGTAAAGTCTGAATTAACAGCTAACAGCTGAAAATCAAATTCCATGGCAAAGCAGCTGAATTTCAGTAACACAATGTCAAGCCAGGTACAGATTTTAAAGGGGAGAAGACTGCCTCTTCTTTTTGCTTTTGAAAATAAATTTATTTACTGCTGCGTTCCAGTGATACAATTTTTGGGGATATTCACATCATTGGTCAAAAAAGGGTATTGGAATGAAGTTCTCTTCTCCCATTTCACACTAATCCAGTGCTATATTAATCAGCGTTGAATACTCAGATTTCTGACCGATCTTTCTGGTCACCCAATGGTTTAGAACAATACATCCTGCATGAAAACTAAGCTTGGGAGAGCTCGGGATGACTTCTGAACCCTAGCTTTTCCTCAGAGGCTATGAAGCAAAATTCTAGAGGAAAAAAGATATGAGGAATTAATTCCATGTACACTGCTTTGAATTCCTGCAGCAAAGGCAGAATAAAAAATTATTTGCTGTCAAACTGGGGTTTTAGGGCATCTTCAAAACAAATCATTTATTTTTATCCAGGAAACTCCTTGATGGTTTCTCCTTTAGAGTCAAATTCAACGTCTGGTATCTGTATTGACAAATTCTTGCAGTTTTCTTGGAAAATATTTTTGCAAGTGGTTTCCCAATGCCTCCTTCCTAGGGCTAAGAGAAACTCCACCTGAATTTCCATCTAAGGCAGGACTAAAACTCAGAATCTCCTGATGTCTTCACCATTACACCAAACTGATTCTGTATAGTTATACCAGGGGTGGGCAAACTTGGCCATTTTGTGACTTGTGGACTTCAACTCCCAGAATCCCTCAGCCAGCAAAAG
>JAEANM010029655.1:0-10144 GCA_017656035.1 Myanophis thanlyinensis | reverse complement strand
ACAGAGAGAGAGAGTTCCTGTGGTGTTGGAAAGTCCCAAATATTTTAAGAATTTAACCCAGCTGCAAAATAATGATGCCTTCTCCTGCCTTGCAATGTTTATTGATTTCCTGGGATCCACATCTCCCCCCTCCCTCTGTGAAGTTAGTGAGGTTTTAGAGTACAACCAAGGCATCCTAGTCTTCCATAACTCTGCAAACCTTCTTACTAATTATTTTTTCCCCTGAAAAAACAGTCAAGACATTAGGATTGCTATAAAAGATCTTGATTTTTTTTTACCAAATATATATATATATATAAACTGTATATATTATACATCCATATAAAAGAACAAAAATTCAGAACCTTTCCGGTAAATCATATATAAAAAATTGAACATAAAAAAAACATTTCATGTCTGTGTCTGAGATGACTCAAACGTGACTTTGGTCCTCTGCCATTCAGGAGGAACCAAGCACAGCCCCCCATAGAGGGCAAGGAAGGCAGACGCGGCTCATAAGCCAGCATCTCGGAATGCAGCAGAATTATCTTTGGCCCAACCACCAATCTCTTCCATTATCTGGTGGCCAGGGAAGAGGAAACAAAGATGAGGGAGTTGACTTGTGCGCAGATGAATCCTGAGCAAAATCCTGGAAAGTTGGAGATATCCTCTTATATACAGCAAACTGAAATAATATGAAGTATAAAGAAGGAGACAATTGCTATGTAGCTAATAATCCAGTACCATTGGAAAGAGAGGTGAAGAAAGACAAAATGTCCTCTACATAGAACAACAGTACCGCTACAACGTGTATAAAAATAAAAATAAGTTTCCCTTTCAGACCCATAAAAAGACACACATACGAAGACTTATGAAAGTAATCACTACAGCTGCCCGCCCACCCAGATCTGGGACGTGGGGACTCATATCTCCTTTTTGCTTTCTTTCCATAGAAATAGGATCGGAGCATATTCTCATCCCCCGACTTTTTGATCAGGGTACTTCAAAACATCAGGCTTATTTATGTGCATTTATATACAGTACATGCTTTCAGTTCCCTCCATTTCTTCTTGTCACCTGGGCAGTTGTCCAATGCTTCAGTGACCTGGAAATAAAGACAAAATGATTTTAATCTCTCACTCCAATCTCTGAAAAACAGATCGCACCCCACCTTCATTGGTTTTTGGGGATTCTCAGCTTTCCTGGGGATGTATGATTCTGCCTCTTCATACCATACACATGACTGAGATTTATCCATCAGCAACCCATGCATGTTTTTTTGCCTATGCCAGACTAGATCCCTGTCCTAACAAATGATATATTTGCATCCATGCAAACAACTGGCAATTCAAACCTCATGGAGAAATTATAACTGTTAAGTCCTATGTCATTATAGTCTTCAATGACGGGTCCTTGGTGTTCTCAGAACCTGGCTGTTGTCTTGCAGATATGTCATTACCCAAAGTAGGTAACATGTAGTGAAATGTCTGCAAGGCAACAACCAAGCTCAGAGAGCACCAACGATCCCTCATTTCAACCCTGAGTGACCAATATTCCTTTATCGGTAGTCTTTAATAAAATTACTTGGAAAAAAGGAACTCTGAGAAGTGTACAGATTACTGATGTAATTTTTAAAAAAATGACTAAAACCATCCCAATCATTCCCCCTCAGTATCAAATTTGGCCTTCCATGATGCCACTCACCATCTTGAGAAGAGCCACTTAATGAGAAAAACTGTTCAGAAACCCAGGCATATTGCAAAGAGAGCTTAGATCCCATGGTGGGTTGTATCAGGATTTTGTTTGCCCTTGGGGGGGGGGGGGAGTTGTGACCTAGTCATCAGAGCTGATGGGGTAAGCCAGTGCCGCCTGTGCCGGTAGCTCACCATCTCTAGGATGGCTCTGTGGGACACTTCTGGGCCTATCGTGGGCTGGATTTGGCTCACAGGCTGTGTCTTTGACACCGCTGGCTTAGAGGCACGCTTGGTTCAGAGAACTTATAAGTGGACCCAACAGCTACAGTAACAGCCCCAACAAAGCAACCATTCACACCAAGCATAATCACATTCAGGCTCAGAATAAGGGCTCCTGCCATCATGATAGCCCATGTTTGCCCATTGATGGTTGACTTTTTCTAACACACTTACAACTGACCTCCAAACAAAACCTTGGTCCTCATCCCCACTTACCACTAGGTCGTTCACAAGCTGCCCCTTCCTTCTCGTGGGCCAAGTTGAAGCGATTCTGCTCCGCAGCCAGTCCATTAGATTCGGGGCTGCTACTTCGCAAAGGGCTGGCAATACCTTCCGGCTGCAGTTGGAAAGCCATTTCTAGATGCTCCTGGGCTACCCTCAGGTGCTTACGCAGTCGCTCCAATTCGTGGCTGGGGAGTCTTGAGGTCACAGGGTAACGCTCGGCAGCCATGTTCTCTGCCCTGTAACCCAATTTCTCCTTGGCCAATTGGCCCTTGGAGGAATGTTTCTTCAGAGAGTGGTAGGTTGGGGGTGCAGAGGGATCCTTCTGAGCATACTGGGGCTTTGGGGGCGGAGCATCATCCTTAAGGCCACGGAGTGCATCCCGGATCCCCCCACAGCCCAGATGAAAGAGCTCACAGATATTGAGAAGCAGACAGAGCCCGCTCACAGCATACATGATGAGCAGAAAGATGGTTTTCTCAGTGGGGCGAGAGACAAAGCAATCCACGGTGTGAGGGCAGGGGCTGCTTTTACATATATAGGAGGGGTTAACCTCAAACTGGTAGAGCATATATTGCCCGAACAGAAAGCCCACCTCAAAGGCTGAACGGGCCAGCAGCTGCAGCACATATGCTGTCATCAAACCATCCTTTTTGATGCGCCGCCGGCCATCATGTTTCTGGCTCTCAGGCTCTTTCACATCCTTCTCAGGCTCAATCTCCTCAAAGATCATGGGGTCCTCCTCCCCATTGTCCTCTGCCTCCTCATAATCACGGGCAGCACCATGTCGCACCACGGGTGCCCGGCTTTTTCGAGGAGGTTGCCGTGAAAGCCGGTGTAGTGCGAAGCCCAGGTACATCACCGAGGGTGTGGCTATTGAAATGATCTGGAAAATCCAGAAACGGACATGCGAAAGGGGAGCAAAGGAATCATAGCAGACATTTTCACAGCCTGGCTGCTGTGTATTGCAGACAAACTTGCTCTGTTCATCATAGTAGATAGATTCACCACCAACAGCGGTCAAGACAATGCGGAAAACAATCAACACTGTCAGCCACACCTTTCCCACAAAAGTTGAATGCTGGTTGATCTCCTCAAGGAGGCGAGTCAGGAAGCTCCAGCTCATTTTGCCTCAGCGTAGGCCTGCAGACAAGGTACACAATAGGCAAAAGGTTAAACTGAGAGAAATAATTATTCCGCTCTAGAACTCAGGGAGAAGGCCCCCTCCTCACCCATCTCCATCCGCCCCTGAAAGCATAAAGCATTAGGAAAAACTGAAATAATAAAGTGTTGAGATATGAAAATAAAAGGAAAACACTAAAGGACACAAACAGAGCAACCCTGGATTGATAGCAATAAGGAGAGCCAGCCTTATGACCTGTACAAGACAAAGATGTTATTTTCCCCTTTTTTTCCCCTTTCATCTCTCACCACCCACAATAATAAGAATTAACTGCAGATGTCAGAGTTGATGAATCTCAGAGAAATGCTCCGGTGATGTCAGCAGAGAAAGGGGCTGGTGAATCTTTGATTTATGACCTTCTTTGACAAAACACAACTCCAGAAGGCATTATTTTAATCCCTAACAGGGATGAAACAAGCATTTTTCTAAATGCTGCATGACAGAGAACCCCAGGAACAGATGTGGCATCCTACCCCAAAGGTGCCTTTGTCAGCAGCATTGTCTACCACACGCGTAGCCCCTTCTGTAATATCTGGAGGGAAATAATTACCCAGCCTTTTCTAGTACTTTAAAAGTTCTTTCCTTCCTTTTAACAAAACTACATAACATCAGCATCATGTCATCCAAAACTGTGTTTGTTTGTTTATATTGCAAGCAATAACTTCTTAAAGGTTTTTTTTTTTTTCAAATGTTAGTAAGAAAACTTTCCCAGGAAATTCAAGTTTCAGATTCTGAATTTTTCCTTTGAATCCTCATGGGCTTCAAAACATGCACATGAATTAAAATACTTGCTCTCTTGTTTCTTGATTTCAAGTGCATATTTTTCAAAGGCAAATCAGTTGCATTCAAATGCTACAGTGGGCTTCCCAAACCTTTTCTTTAGATTTGGGGTTTTTTTTAAATGGATAAGATTTTAGATTACCAACTACAAGACCTCAGTGGAACCACTTGATGTGAGATTTTTGACAAGAGCCACTAAATTCACTGAACTTCACATCCAGGAATTACTTAATAGTAAACAACTTCCAATACTGGAAGAAAATTCCGATACACCAGCATAGACCAATTTTAGTACAGGACTAATTTTATTTGTAATGAGTCATACAGAGATTATCTACTCGCTAAAATAAACTTTAAACTTCCCCTTAGAAACGAAGTATTTAATCAATATTTTTTTAACTTCTACTTAAAAGATGAGGAAACTCTCAGATTTGAAAATAGATTTTCCCCAATCTTCCCAGTATCTTTCCCCTGGCTTTCAGAAACCGCTGAAGCCAAATGACATCAAGCTTGGTTTCATTTCCTTAAAAAAATTAATTTCATATTTGAAAACCTCTGCTGTGCCAACTGAACGTCATACAATCTCCACAGCAGTTGAATACATTACTTTTAATACTACATTACTGGGTTGAGATATGGCATCCTAGGAGGAGAAGGCACCGCTGCTGAAGTCCTCATCTAATAAGCTTCTTCTCCCAAATTAATATCTCAAAAGGGAAAAAAAGCTGCACAATTCAGATATATGTAAGTTTCTTTGCAGCTGATTCACTATAAATGTCAACCCTTCCTCCTCTAGATGCTTGTAATCCTTCTCCCCAACAATGCTTTTTTGCACCAAAGACAAAGTGTAATTCCAGCACATGGACAGCCTCTCTCTAAAAACTCATATGTAGACATCACAACACTTCACACACAAGGCTGAAGAGAAGTGAAGCAAGTCAACCAAACTGGGCAGAAGCAATTAACTGCAAGGGTGAATTTTAATAGACTTTTCTTTTTCCTGTTCCTTCCCTGTCCCTTTAGCCCTAAAATTCATGAAAGTGGCTTGACAAAAGCTCCTTCTGTGAGTCAGTATGTCTTAGTTGTTGGATGGATGCCACATCCTGGTAGACTGGGATGGGCATGACACTTCAGTGCTCATGCACAATGAATGTGTCCTGAAGTAAGGGAAGTACCCATAAAGGGATGCCACATAGTAAAAACTGTAATCCTAAGGCATATTCTGTTCTTCTTTCATGCTTGCTTGCCCAGGTCAAAGGTAGCAGGCTCCTTAATGCTCTCTATTTATTGCTTTCACCACCTTAATCTAGCTTAATATAATTAAGAATCAAACACAAAGCAGTGAAACCAAGTTTCCAGATGGCTCGAGAGACCTGATCAAGAACCAAATCAAAACCCCTGACTTTGCCAATCACAAGAAGGTCTAGAATAGATTATCTCAGTTCCACTTGTAACTTCCTTCCCCCTCCTCTTCCAAAGAAATCTCTTTTCAATCAACTGATGTGTGCAATCACTGCAGGAGACATCCAAATCATCTACTCACCAACATGGTGGCTGGACATTATGACTGGATGACCACAGAGTGGTCATCAGAGTAGCTTAACTGACTGAGAAGTTTTCATTAAGCATGAAAACTCCAACTATGTGATTTCTTTTTGAGAGCTCATTGGCTGTCAGTTCTGTATAAGCCCTTCATACATTTTAGTAGGCGTAATCTATTCCAGGGATGTCAAACTCAAAGCCCATGGGCTGGATTTCGCCTATGGGGGGCTTAGATCTGGCCAGCGGGGCTGCCCTGGAAACAACAAAGTACTGGCCCGCTGTGCCTCTGCCAGTAAAAACAGAGCTTGGATGAGCCATTTGCGGGGGGGCCAGGCTCCGTTTTCGGCTGTGGCGGCCTCCTGCAGCACTCTGCCAGAGAAAACAGAACTTCCAGAGGGCTGCAGGAGGCTATCATGGCCAAAAATGGGGCCCAGAAGGAGCCACACAGCCCACCCAAGCTCCATTTTCACTGGCAGAGGGCTGCAAGGGGCTATTGTAGCCAAAAACGGAGGTCAGGAGCCCATTTTTGCTGGCAGATCACTTGGGCCACCACAGGCGCTCCCTGCATGAGTGACGTCAAGCTGGCCACGCCCACCCTGGCCACAGGGTCAAATACAACCCTGGCATGGCCTTTAATGACACCTCTGATCTAGTCTGTAGATCTAGAAACAGTCAAATGTAACCATTTAATCCCAGTTGCATTTAATTTGCAATCATGAAATTTAGGTGATAAAGAGGGTCATCTGGAGGTAATGAAACAGAAGCTTTCATTCTGCAAATGCTTTCATTCTGCTCTCTCCTTAACAGGAAAATTTGCTTGTGTCTACCCACCCTTTCCAGATGATGCTCAAGGACACAATCAGTGCAACACTTAAAATAGACTTTTGCTTTGATTTCATATTTGCATTTTTTTCTTATCCTTGAAATGAGAAAAGATCGTCAATGTTAAAGAAAGGGACTATTTCTAAATGCTCATGTGAACAACCAATATAGTAGAGAAACAGTGAAACATTTTGCTAATGTTAAAGTGATAGTCCTCAGTGTGACCAATTAACTTAATTCAGTAGGGTTAAGGGTAGCACACACAGGACTGTTTAATCAATGTCATATTTGGAGGTACCTATGTCTGTAGAATGCATTATCGATTAGTCAGAAAACAAGAGTCTGAATTCATAGAAACTCACTTTATTACAGAGTTTGGATTCCCCCAATACTTGATTTTTTTTAAATAATAAATGAATAACACATGATGAATAACACATGAAACATCAGTCTTTCCTATTTCCAAACTAAGATGAGTGTTCTACTCAATCAGGTTATCACCATTACTATATAATTAAATCCATCTGACTAATCCAATAGGAATATTATCACTTATTTGCCTAATCACTAAAGAGCAAAAGAAACAAATTTGGATGTCTGCCAGAAAAGTATAGCAGAATAAAAATAAACTAAAGCATACACAAGGTAATTCAAATGCCTGGGACAGAGAGCAAAATCAGGTGGGAAGGGAGTGGAAGTTGAGAAGGACTGAGGCAGGTGAGTAGTATTATCTTACAAATTTTAAGTATCTCCTTTAAAGAGAAAGGATATCCTCCCTCACTTCATAACTCATCCTTTATATGATTTACCGATAATAAAAACATTCAAAACACACTGGTTATCAAGGTGTGTGAAGCTACAAAACACTCAAAAGCATGCCAGTAGGCATTTGGTGTTTTCCTATTTAATGCTTAATGTTTAATTCCAGAGATAGAAGATTGATTTGAATCTATGGCTAAACACCAGCAAAAATGAGTTCACCACTTTTCCTTAAGTGATACATCTGAAATGGAGAAAGTCTGCAGATAGCAAACAGTAAATTTGTGCGTATGAATGGCTGCAAGCTTTGTTTTATTTCCAAGACACAAAACTAAATCTGATTAAATACTTCACTCCCATCTCTGGAAGGTAAAACTTGTAGTAAATAAAACAAGTTAAAGGAGATCCCAGGAGCCTATGCCTCCCATCCTCATGCTATATGGAAACTCCACTTAAACATTTCTATGCAAGGAATATTTTGTGCTCAACTATGTCCAAAAAAGAAAATCATGTAATATGAGAAGGTATCTTCACTGTGAATAGCTGCTTCAGAGCATTCAGAACTCAGTTACTTCAGTTTAACAAATGCACTTTGTATGGACCCAGCATTATTTTCTTTAAACACACAATGAAAGCACTCAGGAGCTACTTAGCTTCCAAAGTGAACTCTGGGCTTAGGTAGTTTTGCAATTAGTTCATGCCCCTTGTGGCTAAGAAGAATGAATAGTATGCAGGATCTTTAGATCTAAAGAGTGTCTTTAAAAAAACCTATCATACAAAGTGAATGGAAGCCAACCTATAAGTTTTCTCCTTAAAACGAATGCAAGGCCTTATTTACTGTCTACAGGTACAAGGCACAGCAACAATTGCAATTTACAATCTGGAATAAATTCATAACTCTACCCAATCAAATAAATCTTTTATGTCCACAGAAAATTATTGTCACATTCCCTGCTAGTTTCAAACTTTCAGGCATGTAAAGAAACGACATAAGGATGGCCCTAAAGAAAAGGTCAGGAATGTGGAAGATAAAATTTTTTTCTTGTAGCTGCTTTAATAATTTACAACTCCGTATCACCAGAGTGGAAAAATTTGTCTCCTCTCCCCTTCATTCTTTCAGGAAGCAATAGTGTTGGGTTAAAAAAAATGATGCAACATCAACAAGACCTCCAGGAAATTTCTTTATGCACCAAACCACAGTTCTGCTACCTGGACAAAAGTAATTTAGATCATTCTGATAAACCTTGTTTACCTGATCAGATAACAGCACTGGCAAATACCAATTACAGCCAAGTTTAGCACCTCCAGAAATACTAATTTGTGCAACTTTCCACAATCAGGTGATCTCCATAAACCATCTTCAGTATTCACAGTTCTTAGCCAGCATTGAGGGGCACTTTTCGTCAGAACTCAAGAAATCTAAATAATAATACTGTATTATTAAAGTTCAAGGGGGGGGGGGAAACACTGCCCAGGATTTTTTTTTTTAAAAGGTCAATATCCGCCATGTGCCTGGAGCCAAAAAACATCAGAGAACCAGCTGGCTTAGACTGCTGCCCAAAAGAACAGACACAACTTGCCAAGTAAGTGAGAAGTGGACTTTCTTAGCCAACATATCTCCATCAGATGTATCCAATCCCAGGTGGATATAATCTTGGTCATCATGCCCAACTCTTTTCATCCTCAATTACTATACACAATTTAAAGTATTGGCTGCCAACCGGGCACTTCTTATCAAGATGGGGGTAAAAATATACTTCCATAATACAGGAAACACTTAAACTGCTCCGAAGCCCCAGGTAGAGGGGTGTGTGTGTATGTATAAATATCATCCTGCCCCCACTTTCATTAAAAAAAAATCTTGCTCCAAAGTGATTTTGTTCCCCAGTGGAAACTCCTACTAATTAAAAAAAAAATAAGCCCGGTGTTAATGCTTTATAGGAAATTAGGGGCAAGGGGAGGAGGGTACCAGGATAACAAAATAAGTGGGCTGGGTGGGTTTCCACTTAACCAGCAGCCCAAAAGCAGGATCTGGGCAGAGAACGGGCGACCACGGCTGGAAACAATGCATTTTCAAAGAACAGCATTACCGTATCGCACAAAGGAGCCTTTCCATGCATAACGGGAGGAGAATCCTTTCCTGAAAGGGCAACCAGGCAGAAACCGAACAGGAGGGAAAGGCCCTGAATCCCATCCCGGGGAGGGGCTGCTCCAACCCCTAAGAAAGCCTAAACGCGACCCCACCTCCACCCTTCTGTTTTCCCTCCCCGGGAATCCCAATATTAGAGTCAAGAGCCTCCCTAGGCGAGGATTGGGACCGGGCTTACAGAGGAGCCGCGTGGTTCGGGAAGACAGGACACGCACCCACCGAATCCGTTCCGACAGGGTAAGCCACCCACCCGCAACCGTGGAAGCCCACTTACTGGATATCCGCCAGGCGATCCTCACAAAGACGTGCGCCCTTGTGCAATTCCCCTTCTCCCGCCAGCCCGCCCGAACAAAGGGGCTACAGACGGTCACCGCCCCCACCCCCACCCCCGCCTCTTCAGCTCCGCCTCCAAGGACGACCCCCGCCCCTTTTCCCTCCTCCCTCCGCCGGAGTAGCGGAAGGCGGCTGATGGGAGATGGAAGCGAGCGGGCAAAAAGCCCGCGTGCCTCTCTGAGGGTGTGTTATGCACCTCGACAGAGATTACCCCACCCCACCCCGGTTAAGTGCGGCCCGCCTTCTTTCTCGAGCTATTAGCGACGCGGCGCCGGAGGAAAAAATAAAACAAAATAAAACAAAACGTTCATTTAAGGCAGTGTTTCTCAACCTTGGCGACGTTAAGATGTTTGGACTTCAACTCCCAGAATTCCCCAGCCAGCAAGCTGGCTGGGGAATTCT
>JAEANM010029654.1:0-10145 GCA_017656035.1 Myanophis thanlyinensis | reverse complement strand
CATTCAAAGTGTATAAAAGCTGTCAAAATCCCTGTAAATACGTTCTTGTTATTGCTTGTGCTGTCTAATAAAGAGCTATTATCACTGAACTACTCACCTCCAAGCCTCTTATTCACAGAATCAAACACAAAGTGCATGTTTTCAGAGCTTCTTAGAGTGTCCTCCAGCAGCAGCTGCAGCAAGCCAAAGTGATGTCAAAATGATGTCATTTGTGTGATGACATCTACAAATGTTGCCATTATATACTTGTAATGCATCCCAATATATGAACCACAGTATGTAAGACATGGCACTTGCCTGATTACATCATGTTTGTTTTCTCTTTTGCCTGTTTCTTTGCCTGGTCCTACAAACATTAGCAATAGTCCTGACTTATCTGTGGGTCATATATTATAGCTGCTCTCCATAATTATCATGTGGACTTTGGAAAACATTATTGACTTGAAAGATTCTATGTTCATATCCCTCGTTTTTGCGAATCAAATCTAAAATGTTACACACCATAATAAAATAAAATAAAATAGCATTTGAATCTGAAAAGGGTGCTCTGGAAGATCAGATAAAAACTATTTCAACTAATGACCTGCATATTATGGGAAATAAATGAAATGAAAGGATATTTAAAACTCCATTGTCAAACAAGTCTGATAATTTAGATGTAGGAATCCATCTATTCATAAATATACATTTTTATTTTTGTGAAACAGCTCAGTTCATTGAGGATTCTGTATAAAGGCCAGAAATAAGAAACCAAAAAAGAGGAGAGTCTATTTCCATCTACTGGAAATCCAGTTACCTCAATGGATCCAAAATTATTATGATCAAAGAGCTCTGCTTTCAGCCATAAAAAGGCATTTACTCCATGGGAGACCAAGAGGTCATTACAGCTTCAGAGGAAATACCCACAGAATCTCCAAAGTCTCGTATTTAGATGACACTGCCATTTAAAAACAAATTGAACCCAAAAGATAAAAGGGAAAACTTCATATTTCCAGAAATAATTTGTTCTTTTGTATATTTAGCAGGTTCAGTGTAAGGCCAGATCTCTGCAGATACAATGCTGTTCTATATTCAGGACATGTGTAGTAATGGAAAAGGCAGTAGCACAGTTATTGGCACTTACCTCATCTAAATGCTAGGGAGGACCTGCCTGACCAATCATGGAGAAACAGTTATTGTGAAATACCTTTCTCCATGCAGGCAATGCAAGATAACACTGGGGATAACAACTTTATTGACATTATGACAACAAAATTTGTGAAGTATTGCCAGTAATGACAAAGAGCTCACGCATACTGCTTTCCAATGTAAAGTCAAATCACCTCTAGCATATCTTTATGCTGCCTTTCTTTTCACTGACATTGTCCCCATTTCTTGGGCATTCAGGATGCATTTAGGGCCAGGTACAATGAGGAAATTTACTGGAAAATAATGTCACATAGAAACCAGGTAGTGAATTAGATTGTGTGATTAGGATTAAAGGTTAGTTATTTAAGAAGTTAGTTAACTTAGGTTCTATGCCACCCATTCCCTAAACTCATTTAGCAGTCAATATAAATCCCTTAAAACGGCAAATGGATAAATATAGGATAATTGGAGATAGGCTGAGGGATTACAAAAAAATCTATCTGTAAGACAAATGATCATGTACTATAAATTGTGGCTCTAAAAATCATGTTGTTGTTTTACATAGCCTAGCCTAAACCTGTGTTTTTGTTGTTGTTGTTAGTTGCAAAGTCATATCCAACCTATTGAGATCCCATGGACTCCAACTCCAGGCCTTTCTGTCCTCTACCATTCTCTGGAGTCCATTTAAGTTCACACCAACTGCTTTAGTGACTCCATCCAGGCACCTCATTCTCTGCTGTCCCCTTCTTCTTTTGCCCTCAATAGCTTCCAGCATTAGGCTCTTCTCCAGTGAGTCCGTCCTTCTCATTAGGTGGCCAAAGTATTTGACTTTCATCTTCAGGATCTGGCCTTTTAAAGCGCAGTCAGGGTTGATCTCCTCTAAGACTGACTAGTTTGTTCACCTTGCAGTCCAAGGCACTCATAAGAGTCTTCTCCAGCACCATAGTTCAAAGGCCTCAATTCTTTGGCACTCAGCCTTTCTTATGGTTCAACGTTCACAGCCATACATTGCAACTGGGAAAACCATAGCATTGACTATATGCACTTTTCTAGGCAGGATGATAACTCTTCTGTCTAGCTTTGGTTTTTTTTTTAACATCAGCCAATTTGCTGTATGGAATTCAACTCAGAATTCTGGGAGTTGAAGTCCACACATTTTACAGTTGTTGATGTTGGTCTAACCTATAAAATCCTACTCAGATATATGAGGTTCAGAATTGAGTATCCTGTCTAAACAGTATTCTGAGCAAGTAAACAAATCTCATTTGCCAACAGATGAAGATTTATATAGGTGTCCACAGGTGAATATTTATATGCAATAAAAACTTTCTTTTTTTAAGTGTGTCTGCAGTATTGGAGTCTTTAAAAGTATGTATGAAAGCTCATCACAGGCAATCATCGGGTTTCTATTCTTAAGTGTCTCTGAGAGACACATGTTATTGGTCTATATAAAAAAATATCACAAGCACAAAATCAACATTGAGACAGGCTTAATCCTTCCAATTCTGAAGTAGAAGATCAGAAAATACTGATTCTCTGGGTGGCCCAATAACTGCCTTTTCTTTTATACCCTTTCCAAAAATGTCCAGAGAAATGTCTGGTATGCACTTCTCTTAAATATATGCTATGAAAACTAACCTAAAGTGTCTTTTCATAAAGTACTTGGCCCTGAAAGCACTAACCAACTCTAAGCTTTCCCTGAAGCGGAAATCTCTGTCATGAATTATAAAAAAGAGAGAGATTTGGTAACAAGATGATCCCTGGACATGAATGTTTGGCTACAGCTGTAATTTGCTGTGAAGGGCAGAACGACACAACAGTAGATAGATTGTAGATAGATTGAAAACCAGTAATATACAAACTTGCTGAACTGAAGCTTACAGATTTTTAGATCTTAGCTTATTTTCCATGTAAAGCCATCCTTTCATCATACATTATTTTACAAGAGTTACACTGTATTTATATAAATACTATATGGATGAATTTCCAAATCTAAATTTGTAAAGAAAAACAAAGTATGCATATATAAATATAAAAAGATAATACATAAAAATAAAAAACAAACTAATGGAAAAGTAAAAATACTAAATGAAATGCAGCATTGACATTGTTGCTATATAAAATAGCAACTGAATCCTGTTCCATGGAATCATGTTATCAATATTTTCCCCTTTATATCATAAAAGATTCAATTCAAATGTTAAGAATTGGTATGCTTGATCAAATCAACTTTTGGCATCTGGCAGACAAATGTTTTTCCAGGAAATAATCATATTTTGACAATGAGTCAAGGTACTAGATCCCAAATAGGAAAATCTCAAATTATTAGAATATAATTTAGTGACACCTAAATCTTTAAGTAATTAAATCTTTACTTCCTTTCAAGAATCTGTTTCTCCATAATAGAATATTCAACTGACAACAAGCTAATCAAAAGCACAGCCAAAGCATATAGCTTATCTTCAAATTTATTTTATGAGATAATCCACCAACACTTAAGTATTTGTTGAATAGTTTAAAAGAGTATCAAAGCCATGGTGGCACAGTGGTCAGAATGCAGTACTGCAAGCTAAGTGTACCAACTGCCAGCAGTTTGAACCTGACCAGTTCAAGGTTGACTCCAGAGGTGAAATTCAGCAGGTTCTAAGAGGTTTTCTAGAACCAGTAGTAAATTTTCTAAGCAGTTTGGAGAACCGGTTGTTAGAAGTCATCTCCTTTTGGGTTTTTTTTCACTTTACAGGGTTAATCCTGTAAGGAAGGCAGGAAAAAACCTTCTGGTGTTGTTTCTAGCCTAATCTTTATTGCCCTGCTTAGAGAAACTGCCCTCCAAGTCACATGACCCACCCAGCCACACCCACCAAGCCCATAGAACTGGTAGCAAAAAAAATTAATTCCACCACTGGTTGACTCAGCCCTTCTATCTTTCTGAAGTTGGTAAAATGAGAACCTAGATTATTGGGGGTAATATGCTGACTCTTTAAACTGCTTAGAGAGATTGTAAAGCACTATGAAGTGGTATATAAGTACTATTACTATTATTACTATTACTATTATTATTTTGATAAATCCTGATTTCTAGCCTGAAGACCTACAGAACAACTACACCAAACTCTCACATTCATAATTTACCATTACTAAATTATTATATGACCCATCTTTAGAGACGAGAAAAAAAATTATGAAAAATATCAGATTTATCTCTTTTGATAGATGACTTTTGGACTGACCTTTGAGGCTTCAAGAAAGACACATGGACTTGAGACTTCAGGTTGTTCAGCACACTAATTACAAGGACTGTTCTTAATATAGTCAAAAAAGTTAAAAACCAAAATGAAATCAAGAGGTTTTTATAACTATAATCTATTTTTTTATTTTTAGTTTATTTTATTTGACTTCTATACCTCCTCTCTCCCGAAGGACTTAGGCAAAATTTCCTGGATTATTGAATTGATCCAATTCTGGGCTATTAAATCATAACCTAACCAAAAGGGCTGGATTTGGACATCATGCAAAATTGCAAAGCAAACAAATATTCAAAAGTTAAAGATTTAAAATTAGCTTCTAGGACTTTAGCTGGGTTGGGGAGAAAGCACAAAGAACTGGAAAATTAGCATGACATCTTGGAAGAGGACATGGATAAATATAACACTAAACAGCTCCATTAGACTCAGCAATTAATCAACCACTTTGCACAATCTAGTGTTCTTCTGGCATTCAACACTATATTTTTAGAGAAGCATGTGCTTGGCTGAAGAATCTACGTATCTCCAGGCTTCCTGCATTGGGTTGATCAAGATTCTTGAACACAGATGAAATGCAACCATATTTAGCAAATCCTAATGGCAAGACTTTTCTGTTGAGTGGAGAAAATGTCAGAAGATACAGTTTGAGTAGTCCACCTTACAGCATGGGATGTTTGTACACTTTCTATTCATGGAAAAAAGAAATACGTAGTGTGACAAGTCAACAGCCATTTTACAAAACACAAAACTTTAGAAAATTCCTTCCAATCACAAATAGTTAAAATCCAAGATTATTTGTCAAGAAGTTTACCACCTGTGGAGGGGGGAGAAGCTCTTTTTATTATTATAAACAAAATCACTGCTAAATTTCTTGGTGGTGAGTATAAACTGCCTTGAAGAACAGTCAGTGCAAAGATATGCAAATGTGTGTGGAATATTTCAAGCAGTGTAATCTAATATATTTTCACTTGAACCGATGTGTTGTACAAAGCAAGCTGTAACTCAGAAACTGATACTACGGATGTCTGTTTTGCTCCAAATAGAGCTCTTTCCTATATATTTCATACAGCTCTAAGAAAAGTAGATAATCTGCATTTTAACAATAGATCTCCTCTGCAGCTGATTATTTATCACCTACTCATTATAGAACAACTTGAATTTGGCCAAGGGAAATCAGCCTCTAGAAATCTCTCCCTGCTCCTCAAGGTTTTTAACAGATTCTCCTTCCTCAGCCTTGATTTATAGGATTCTGTCTAACATGTAAGGATACAACACTCTCCAGCTTTAATAAAAAGCTATTTGCTCAGCTATAAACTTAATTTATTGTTATATAATTACTTTAGCAGAGCTATAAATATTAGCCATACTTAGTGTCACTGATTTTACTGCTGCAAACTTAATTTGTAATGAGTAAAATAAGGTGGCCAGGCTTCAGTACCCCACCAGCATTCCTTTTCTTATTTTTTTCTGCTGTTTAATATATTAACAAAAAGATAAGAAGCATCAATCAAATATATGAAGAAATATAAACAAAAGTGAAAATTAAAAAGAAAAGAGGGGGAAGAATAAAACAGAACCAAACTGGACAAAATAAATATTCTGTTGAAACAGATGAATATAAAACAACAAAAACTTGTTCTGAATCAGCAAATTAAATCCTTGGCCCTATTGAGTAATATTAACCAGAGTTTGCTCAATAATACCGATTATTTAGGAGTTTCAAATCCTGCTAAAAGTGTGGGGGGAGGAAATGTGATATGGTGCTTATTTATTGCTTAATCCAGTTCTAGAATTTGATTTGTAACCATTGAGAAAACAGTGGTGAAAACAGTGGTGTAAAAAGTTCTTTTGTTCAAAAATGTCCATCTGTTTTAATGTAGATGGTACCTGTTATGATTTAAAAAAAAAATAGACCTAGGATGGGGAAGGATTAATCATTTAGGTTTGTTAAAATCCAGATCTCCACTAGATGGAAGTAAATAGATAAAATGTGTGGTATCGTTCTACAATCATCCAGACTTTAGGTGGAAATCCAGAGTGGATAGTAATAGAAATTTTAACTTTTTTTCCCCCTCTAACTATTTCGTCTTTGGGTTTGAGAAAAGTTTTTTTCTAATGGTACAATGGTACAAGGCTGGTATAAATCATGCCTGGGCAATACTAACACTAATGGCCAAGAGTGAGTGTTGTTGCCTCATCAGCTGCTGTATACGTGCACATGTTTAATGTAATGGCCCCAGGGTATTTCCACTACCCTGTGACTTTTAAATGTAAGTATAATTGTCCTTTCCCCCTCAAACTGTATCACTAATATCAAGTACTAGTACCATCCAGAGGAAGAGATTAAAGCTGTAGCAAATACAGCATGTCAGTCAGAGTTAGCTAATGATAATATGCTCTGAAAAAACCTTCATTTGCTGATTGCTGTAAACAAGCTGAGGTTCAAGGGAGAAGACCAATCCAGAGCTACTTCTATGGCCTCTTGGCCTATAATAAATATGGAGGTATAAATAGCATTGCCATCTTTCCTCCTAATCCTGTATGCTGTTAACCTTGGTGTGACATCCCCAAAAGGCAGCACTTTGAGAAATAAATATGGCAGGAACAAAGGAAAGGAAAGGATTATTTCCCCCCTAAATCTTTGGAATACATGCGGCCTCACTTGGAAAGGTTAACTAATTTAAAACTGATGTTTATTGAATTAGATGTAGAGACACATTTGGAGCCTTCTTTTGAAGTGTTTATGACTTTTTCAACAACACTTATAGTGCCAATGTGAAGGCCACAGCATAACACAGGCAGCAATTATACAGAATTGAGAGGCTTCTACCAGGAATAGGAGAAAGGAAACAAATATACATTCTAGAAAGATCAGCCAGAGATTCCTTGTCTATTGTAGGCATTCATTTTTCATATTTTCACTGAAGGTCTTTCGGAGATATGAGTATGCTTACCAAAAACAGTAGTTATGATCAAGTTGTTTTAATTTTCTTTATATAAGATTCACAGCATATATATGTAAGTTAGAATAGCTACCCAAGAAGATACATATTAGAACTTATATAAGAGGAAAAAACTAAATAAAAACAAAAATGAACCCTGAATGAAGGATGACCCTGTCTGACTTCAGACATTGCAGAAATTCAACAACATAACAACATATCATGTTTTTGCAGATTTATGTACAAAACAGGATTCCCAGATTTCTATTGGAAAAAAAAAACACCTAGATCATTGTAGGGTAACAGCCCTGGAAATAATAAAAAGAAATCTATCAATTTCCAAGTAGTGGTCATCAAGATTTTTTTTTGCAGCCCATATACAAAATGCCTTGTGGGAGAGTTTGAATTTTAAGGAACATGAATCTACTTACTTTAACCTAGCAAGAGATTCCAGGACTAGATGAATATATCCAATTCTCTTTTTTGCACACTACAGAGATTGCTCTGATTACAGTGGTTAAAAATTGGCAGCAGAATTTCCCACTATTTTCAGACAGGAAATATATAAAATCTAGAGTGTAATACAAAATTGGGATAATGATATGGTTTAGTCTTTAAAAAAATCACTTGGGTTTATCCTTAAAAAAGAAGGAAAATAAATCTTAACTCTATCCATGTGTCCAACAGTTACACCCATTTTGTGCCCTGTTCTACTGTTTGTCCCTCTTGCTCTTAATGTGATCCCCAGTCATAAAAACTTGCTCATCAGTATCTTATTTATTATTTTATTTATTTGTTTGTAATTTTTATTGGTTGCCTATTTTACCATAGGATTACTCTGGGTAGTTTACAATCTTAAAAAGATTAAAACTATACAAAGTTAAAAGACATCTCTAGCCACTACGCTATATAAGGTCTATTAAGGTTTGTTATAAACATCACTAAAATAACAATGAAGCAATCTGAATAAACTAAAATATATTCAGATATTAAAACTAATTACAATCCAATTCTGGAATTTGATGAATTCAGGTTTGTAGACAAATCTAAACAAATATTTTCATCTGTACAGATAGACATCTCTGAACAGTTCTTTTCATACACATTAATGAGAAAATAATTTGGAAAATGACCCTAATAAATCAGAATGTTTTGCATAACTATAAGACAGGGGATTTGATCAACTATCACCAACAAGAACAAAATGTTAGAAAATAAAAATATATGAGTGCATCAGAGACTGAAACATTTTAATTGTGTGGTTCTTTTTAACATTTAAAAATATTCAGCATATTTTTAAGGAAGAAACCACATATGATATAAAGTAACATTTATATAAGAAGTTGTGCTGGTAGCGATTTTCCTATCCAAGTATTTCTCTAAGCCACCTTAATATTTAATTAATATCTTCCAAACCTACCAAATTGAAAATACATGGTGCTCAGCAAAATAAAAATAAGAAAAAACTGAAAGATAGCAAGCCATATAAAATGTTTTACAACACATTTATAGTCATTTCATAGTGATACAAGCATGCACTTATTCATCTAAGATCACAAGAAGACCTGAAAATAAAACATGAAAAAAACTAGAAGATGAATCAGACTCAACTCTGAATATGCCTTGCTTCAGTGTACTTGAAAACATGTGAAGATCGTTTTACCATTGTTCTATCATTTTCATTGTTTCATCACTTCCATACTTCATTATTTCACCAATCTATTCCTTTTGTGACTTGAGAATGAATATGGCTATTCTAGAACCTGCAGTACATTTTAAGTTCTCACTGCTCAGTGTCTCAAAGAGGGAGGGGAAGAATCAGAAAATTATATGTAATAAAAAGCTACGAGTTTTACTAATGCAAAGCTAATGTATTAATGTAATACTACAGGTTTGTACTTTCCTATCCATAGATTATATGCTGGCCCTCCGAGTTACATAGTGTGATGATTCCCATTGGAACATCCTAGGTAGGTAGGTAGGTAGGTAGGTAGGTATAAAATTATGCTGTGAGCGTTTTGGATGAACTGTCTCAGAACAGAGAATGGTGAATGATGAAACAGACACTATTGACAATTCACCACTGAAAATGACCTGATTACTACTACCATAGAAGTCTGTTCTGAATGAATTTCTCATCTATTTTAATATTTTTCATAGAAAAATACATATTTTAGGAATGTTGATACATAAAATTGGAGAAAGAAAGGATTCACAGGCTTTCTCTGTGCTTCATGAGAAATACATTTGAGGACAATTCTGTGACTGGTAGTTTTGTATCTTTCCATTCAGAATAAGATAATTATCCCTCCTGATGTTTTATATGAGCATTGAATGTCCTTGATACAGGGAAAGATCAATGCATATGTAATGTGTTTCAGAGCTGAAAAGGCCACAGAAAGCTGTAAATTGAAAGGTTATATATAATGGGACACAAAGATTGAGAATGGGTCAGCACTCTAATTAAAACTTGTCCTATTTCAAAAATACCAGGCAATGTATGCTTCGCTCAGATATGCAGTTGTTTGCTGATCATATATTCACTGCTAGAAGCAGAAGGAGGTAGAGATGGTAAGTTTATTCGATTTCTAGTACTATACAAGATGGCAGGAAAATGTTAAGTGTTATCCATTCTCAGGGTTCAGAAGAAACTTTCAAAATAAATATTCTGATATGAATGGTATAGCAACTTTAGTTCCATTTGAGACAGCTTACATCAAGCCTCACCAGATGGTAATACCTAGCTAACACTGATTTAGGTCATTTATTCATTTACTTGCAAATTCACTCCCCTTTAAATTTTAAGAATTGAGAAAAAAAAACAAATAAACCG
>JAEANM010029653.1:0-10145 GCA_017656035.1 Myanophis thanlyinensis | reverse complement strand
ATTAGGCTAGAAACAACTGCCTTATTTACAGGATTAACCCTGTAAAGTTAATATTTACAGGATTAACCCTGCAAAGTAAGGGAAAAAAAACAAAAGGAGATTTCTTCTAATAACCGGTTCTATAGAACCGGTGTGACTTGGCTGAATTTCACCTCTGCTTTAGATACCTTACTGGCACATGTGACTTGGCTTCTAGGATGTATTCAAATATTTTGAATCTTTCCAAGGTTCGTCTGAATGCAGAAGAATGTGCAGATGTTTTGAAGCGTTGGGTGGATCACCTCTGTTCTCCACAAATCAATCAAAAATCCAAGGCAATCCTTGTTCTACTTTCCCTGGGTTGTTTCATGAGAGTGGCTGAGATGTTACACAGGTCAGTTCATGCATTCTGTTTACTTAAAAATATGAATCACTTCTGTGTATACTTTGCACTTTAAAAAAATATTAATATAAAAAAATACATTAACTAGATATTGCTTCAACTCTTGAAAGTAAAAACAGAAGTCTTTTAAACGTCTGTCTGAATAAAGATTCCTGTCAGTTTGAATATATATGTTTTCACAGAAAAAGTATATTCTATAAAGAATCTGATTTAGGCTGCCCAACTATCTGGGAATTAGTCTGAGTGAGTTCAGTGTATGAATATGACATTAGGTATTGGGTTGCTTAAGGAACAGTATCAACAATAATAGTACTTTTTGACATTAAGTAAATGGGAGTTGTGAGGTCTTTGTAGTATTGCCTATTTCAAGTTTTATTACTGAAAGTCTAGTGAAGAAATATATTAAGAAAAATGTAAATGTAAATAAAAATTCCTTTGTAAGAACTCTGTTTTTATAGAAGCTTGTAGTATACTTTCCAGGTATCAGTTATTTTTTTGTAAATAATTTACATAAATATATACTTGTTGAAAAATACTGAAAATGAAATAACATGACATAAAATGGAAGTGATCCAAGTCTTATATCTCTCACCATACATTTTTCCAAGTGAGCACATAATATATTCAGGTAGTAATATATTTATTTGCTTTTATGAGTAGAAACACATATATTTTATTGATTCTTATTCACATTTTTGTGATTGAACTTGTAGTTTTGCATCAAAGGCACTGTTGTGTCTATGGATGTATCTGAAGAATTATTTCTGACAAAAAAAAATATTATGTAACACAATCGTTTTTTCTTCTTTTCAACAGCATGAGGCATTTTGACCGAGCTGCACTGTTTCTTGAGGCCTGCCTCAAGTATGGCACTATTGAAGTTAATGAAGATGCAAATATCCTTTTTAAATATGCATAAATTCAAGCATAGAAATCTTCTAATAGTGGCTTTATTTATTAGCTGCTGTGCATGTAATCCTTTTTTTCAGTCTAAGGCAAAAATAAAAAGGATAATATACCTAAAGTATCTAAGTGATAACAGGCAGTGTGTTAAATTGGAAACATTTCAGTCTCAAATATTTTCAGATCAAAACAGCAGGATTAAACACAGTGCCAGCTTTAAGCATTGTCATCCAAAAGTCTGATCCCTCATTGTACATTTCTATATTCCTTAACCTGCCTTTCACAGAAGTTAATCAATGCAATATTTGCCGATTATGCCAGAAGTCTGAAGTCTCTAGGGTTTAAGCAGGCTGCTATTTTGTTTGCCACAAAAGCAGGAGTACCAGGCAAAAATCTGTTGAGTGAACTTGAACAACAGAAGGAAGGGATCAAAGAATGAGAAATCTTTAGAAGATAGCTAGAAGTTGTGATTTTCCATGGAATGAGTCATTGGTGCAATAATACTTAAGAACAAAGAAAGGTTTTTTTTTAAAAAACAAACCATATCTTTTATTACAATAGAAATGTAACTAAATAATGTCTTGTATTTTGTTTCAACATTGGTAGATACAGTTTTGGTTATTAAGCAATGCTATATTGGTTTTTAACTAACAACTGCCTTTGGAAAAGTTTTTCAGCAACTGGATATTTATCTTAAAGTACGGTTTAAAATTTATGAACTAGACTCAGTCCAGTATTTTTCTGCTTCTCGTGATTTAAGATTGTCTCTACCTGTCCAGTGAAGCTATACAAATAATACTGGAACAAGTATTCACTGCACAAGTCCCACAAATGTACTCTATCATTCTTTGAAACCACTGCATCTAGTTTAGCTTTATTGGTTTACCAATATATTGCTGATCCAAATTACTTATGGCAGTCAGCACTACAACTGTACTGATGTTTCATTGTGAAATGTGCATCTGTGAGAAAATTCTCTTGCTCCAAAGTTAAACAAGTTGTATGCGTGCACATATAAAGGAAACTTGTACATAATAGTTGTAAGGCCATTTTGCAGTCCCCAGACCTAACTGACCGTGGAGTTTTATTCCCAGCTGATGTAAATCTTAGACAAAACACTTGTAGATTTTCTCCATACACCTCAACTTGTATTTAGTAATAAAATAAATATTGTAAACTAGGGAATTAGGCAAAAATCAGGTATGAAATTCCAAGTAGTCAGTTGGTTGTGCTTTTCAGTAATGTAAAAAAGGCCTATCAAGTTTGTCATCCCGTTTGTCCCAATAGCCTCCAAATCCTGAAGGGCATAGCACTCTCCAGTCCTATTATTTAAAAGCATGCTGCTTCTGCCTTTGGAATTAGCTTGACAGCATCACATAAAGTGATTTCTTATCGTTTAATTTTCTGTGAACTTGTTTTATCTACTTTACAGCTTTCTAAATAGTGGCCATAATAAAAGAAAACCAGATTCAGATGATTTTTGACTTAGTTCCATTTAGTTTTAATTTAATAACTACTTAATAGATCTTTCTGTTTTAGCCTTTTAATACTTTGTATTAGTTGTTTTCTGTTTATATAATTTCATTATTTGTGTTTAATTAGATACTTAGGAAATAAACTGTAACTACAAATTGCCCCATTTTGGTTGCTGAGGTTATCAAAGCCTTTTAATTCTACTGGGTGGATTATTTTATAAAATGATATAAATCTAAATATCAGAATATATTCAGTCTTTGGAGCAGAGATAGATTACTATTGCTGTATCCATCTTAATAAGCTATTCCAGATCATTTAAATCTATGATAGGAATAAATTAATTAATATAAAACAACTTGAAGAAATTCTGCTTCCAAGCCCTCTTAAATAAACTTTACTTGTAGAATCATATATTAACAGAGGCTACATTATAACATGGAGCATATTTAATCTTTAGCATTTAAACTTGTCCACAATATTCAGTCAAATGTGCTTGTTGTTAGGTTCTTTTTGCATTTCATATGTTTAAATTTTCACCATTTGCTGTAAATTGAAGCCCTGCACATCACACCTGATAGCAAGCTTGTTTAACTAGAAAAATCAATCAATTAATAGTGCTGCCTTTAAGGACTATTGTGAAACAAAGTTTTTACTTGGATCGCTACAATCTCAGTTATACTGCTTAATAGTAGTTCATTTGGAACAATGAAGAAATAGTGAAAAGGAAGAGGAAAAGCCCAGTAATTCCTATAAGTTTTCAGAGAGAAATACCTTTGTACCTGGATCTGTAAACTAGATAATCAATTCTGGGTGTGGTGTAAAAGCATGAAACTGAGAATTCATTTTAACACTTAAAATCTCATCAGTCTCTGTATATTACACAAAGCAGTTCACAGATTAGTAGGGTAGTATACGTTTTTATACTTTACATTGTCATTTAACTGATTTCAAGAACACTGGTTTTTAAGGTTGAGAACACTTAAATCCTGATCTGTACATTATTTAAATCACAGGGGACTTTTCACTGTTTCAGGTCTCCATTAACAAGGTAGCATGAATGGGTTAGTTAGCAATAGTGTTTCCAATGCAACGATTTAGGAAAATTCAGCATAAAAGCATTTTTTTTTCAATTTTGCAAGACTTAATTCATTAAATAATTATTTTTTAAAGTTGTTGCACATTTATATGTTGTCAATCATTGCTGTTGTTCAGAGATAAATGTACTTGCATACAGATATAATGCTATATAACTATTGCCTACTGTAAGTCAGTGCAATAGGAAATTAAGATTTCACTTCATTTGGAAAAAAGCAGATGAGTTAAACTAT
Organism: Myanophis thanlyinensis; assembly: GCA_017656035.1. Taxonomy (NCBI): domain Eukaryota; kingdom Metazoa; phylum Chordata; class Lepidosauria; order Squamata; family Homalopsidae; genus Myanophis; species Myanophis thanlyinensis. The sequence continues at coordinate 6,056 of JAEANM010029653.1, read as the reverse complement.
TCTCTTCTAAATCAAGCCACCACCATCACTAGTAATGTGAAGCTTTGAACTGCCTGGTCATGCTAAAAATCTAGATAATTGCATGCACATGCCTAACTAGATAATTCAAGGATATTAACCACATTTTCCTGACAACAGCTAGTAAAAACGTATATGTTGTTATTATATAATGACATTAGTGTTGCCTTGCCTGCCCTCTACAAGCTACAGTGAATGTAGCTTATAGAGGGTACGGGAGCATGATTTTCAATTCTGAATATTAGAATAGAACAGAACAGAACAGAACTGAATAGAATAGAGGATTCTGTTCTACACAAGGAATTTGTCTTCGGTGCATATGCTCTCAGTGTACATTAAAGGAAATGTACAGTGTACGTTAAAGGAAATGTTAAATGTGTACATTAAATATTACTCCCAGCTGTTTCTATGTGACTTGGTAAGAAGGTGAACATTATATGCAGACAAACTCTGCCTATAATGTCAATTAGGCCTTTAACAATAAAGATAGAATTAAATATTTGAATGAATGCCTTTGCTTCAATGAATGTTCAGATAAAACATCCTTCATGGAGCAACATTTTGCATTACTTTGCTTTGCAGCCCATCCCAGGCTTCTCCTGCAGAGCTTGTAGTGTCTTCCAGGCTGGACACTTTCATTAAAAAAACTGCTGACACACCAAAGCAACCTACAAGAGGCCTTTCTGGTGTGCACCAAAGCGCTTCCATGATAGACAGAATCAGAATATGCTGAATTCCAGCACATGCATTCATGCTGTCCAGCTTTGAAGCTAAATGACTTTGCATAGGCCTAATAATAAGTCTTGAGGAAATACATAATAGACTTAGGTTTTTAGATGAAAAAAGGTACGCATAAAATAAGTGTAAGAAACATTCCTAGCTGTATTCTTAGTAGTATTTATTTTACTGTGGAGCTAATGAAACTAGCTAAAATGTTAATTACAGCATTTTAAATTCAACATTATAATTGCATTCCTGAAATCTATGTGATGACATTAGGCACTTTGAATTTGTACTGTGATGTTTAAGATAACCCTTATCTTACTTGTATTACATGTATCACTTCATAAGTTTATTACAAGTACGGGATACGCAGTAGTAAGTCCAACTGGACATAATGGGTATATTTGCAATTATGTATGTGTAGGAATGCAGCCTTATTGCATTATTTATATATTTTGTACAAGTTGGAAATTGTTTCCATCAAAATCTTGTTCAAAAATGAAAATGATTATTAAATGTTTTTTTATGTTAAAAAAACAGAAATTAAAATCAATTTTTAAAATTATATTTTCCTGTGATACTGACTTACCATAAAAAGAGTATGTCTAATTTAATTTGATGTATTCAATTGAAACACTGCCCAGCTTAAAATGATTCTAGATAGCTCACAGAGTAACAAAAACAAAACAAAACACCCCAACAACAACAAACCAACAAAACAAATAAGGAGCTGTTAATCAAGATGGTGACTTTGACTAACAATAAAGGTCACAAGGGTCTCTACCTTAGTCCAAGCCTGGGAACTAGGGTGATTATAGGGGTGAAATTTTATTCCAGAGGACAGGTATCATGACAATGGCCTGCCTCATGGATTCTAAAAGGTGATACTGTTTAATTGAAAATTAAACAGGGTTGTCATGCCAACCCTGTCAACCTGCGAAGTGAACCGTTTGTTAAAGTATGTGCAGCCCAACACTGTATCACATGATGGTGAAATCTGTTTATCAATACATGGAGACAAAAATCCCAACTTCCAGAAGAAAGGAAACTCCGGTGGGGCCAGGAGAATTGCTACCTCAATCTGGAATAGTTTCTTCTCCCAGATCAAGTTCTTCCCAAGAACATAGATATCACAATGCATTGGCATAGGACATGTGCAGATCCAAACACTACATGTGATGATTTTCTAACTCCCATTTTAAAAAAATCACTGGGATTACCACACCTGGTTTATACCCTTATTTTTCAACTTCAATTTTCAGCTTATTACTATAAGTCACTTAATAATTGATTTCAAAGAGTAACCAGCCTCTAAATGATTATAACTAATCAAAATAAAATGTCAACTGAAGGTGAATCATCTTGCTGTAAGTCATTACAAGCATTGCCAATGGTGAAAAGAAGGGATCATTTTACATCCAGGTAAAATGAACAGGCTACCAATTGAAAAAACTGGGATATACAATACAATATAGTATTTCCCATTTCCTTATATAATACTATATGCTGCTCATACCGAAATCCTTTCTGTTTCCTGACTCAGGTGCTATTCGACTAGAATACTTAGTGGAAAAGGTCCTTTAACAATCCAGTTACTGAGTTGCTGTATTTGGTTCATTGAGCAAAGAATATGGCATCCCCTAATACAAGTAGTCTTCGACTTAAGAGTTTAATGACCATTTGAAGTTACATCACTGAAAAACAATGACATGACTATTTTTCACAATTATGATTGTTGCAGTGTCCGGGGATCATGTAATCTCTGACAAAGTCAAAAGAGAAACCAGATTCATTTAACAAATGTGTTACTAATTTAACAGGGATTCACTTAACAAATGTGGCAAGAAAAGTTGTGAAATGGGGCAAAAATCACATAATAAATTTTTCACTTAGCAAGATAAATTTTGGGTTCCATTCTGGTTGTAAGTCGAGGACTGCCTGTAATGTTTTGTGTGCTAAATGCAATATACCTTCCTTTCTGTGCAAGATGAGCTGTTGACAGGTGCCGATATCTTCCAATTTCCTACAAATCTGTGGAAGAAAAAAAATACCTATCATTATGACATACAAAGATTTCTCAAAAATTGTACTCTATTGGTTAAGGTTAATAATTCTCTCTTCTTTCAGTGTAATCTCACTGACAATTTATCATTCAAATGAGATATTTTGACAAGAATAAAATAGAAGAATAAAATTACCTTTTACTTTCCTGCAAAATGTGAGGAAGCAATATTTCTAACCATCGCAGTCTGAAATCTGATAAGAAGCCATTATCAGAATGTGACTGCTGCTTATTGTGGGAGCACACTATTTCATTCCTTCTTTTTCCCCCCAGCAATCTGTATTTACAAAGTTATCAGAGCAATCTATGCTATTGTTACAAGACTCCAATCACCTTGAATGAAGACCAGAATTTAAATAGAAAAATGCTGGAAAAAGCAATCCATATTACAGGATCACTGTCAGAACTTTGTGAAACCAATGAAATACCAGTTCAAGTAGCCATTTACCACAATGGCTTTGAGAATATTCATATTCAGGGCTCTTACTGATCAGGAAAATGAGATTACATCCCATTGATATCCTATAACGGGTGTCAAACTCAAGACCTGGGGTTTGGATCTGGCCCAAGGGATGCTTAGATCTGGCCTGAGGGCTGTCCTGGAAACAGCAAAGGACCAGCCTACAGTTCCTCTGCCAGCGACAACTGGCTCCCAAGCTCTTTTGGGCTGTGATGGCATCCTGCAACCCTCTGACAGTGAAAACAGAGCTCTGTTTTTTTCTGGCAGAGGTTTGCACGAGACCATTTTTTCTGGCTGAGGCACAACGGGCCACCACAGGTGCTGACGAGTGATGTTGAGCTGGCCATGCTCACCCCAGTCACTCCCATCCCAGACCCCTGAGATGAAACACAATCCTGATGCAGCTCTCAATGAAATCAAGTTTGATACCCCTGTCCTATAATATCACCTTTCAGAGAGTTTTGTTTTGATTAATCTGGATTGAATAAATCACTACAAAGAGATAGAAAGACAGCCTTACTCAGATTCTCTTTCATTGCAAGGAAGAAAGAACCTGAGGGAACTTTCTCAAATCATACCAACCTTTTGTTGATATGTCGCTTCTTGTATTGGCATGTTGGCATGAGTTTTTGCAAGTGGAAAAAAAATTATACGATCAATTCTTTTTATCAAAATGGTGATCACTAAGTTGGAATACATAGGCATTACAGCACCTGAGTATTTGAAGCTGCCTATGTGGAACTAGATATCTGGTTGGAAAAGAAATTTATAGGCTTTCTTTTCTTTATATGAAATGTTGATCAAATGAGGGCAGGGTGCAAATAACAACCCATGGCTATCACAAAAATCTCAAATTACTTCTTTTTGAACTCTATGGCTGAAAAAAGCTCAAAGCTGTTATTGTTAACCTATTTTAATATATAGAAATAGTTTATTAAAAAGTAATTTAAGGATGGTTAACTTAGGTAGATTGATTATATTATTTTCACAAAATTCTCTGGTAAGAATATAGTAAATCTCAATCCTGTCAATATTACATAGGATGGATTTTGTACACTATGGTGTATTGTTGCTGTGTGTGCTGAACATACACTCCCCCCCCCCCCATTTCAGTGTATTCAGTGTGGCTCACGTGGTTAGGACACTTTGAAAATGTGCAAACCTGCATTCAAAGCCCAAGTGCTGCTGTGTGTCAGAGTAAGCTCCCCTCATTCGCACCAGTTCCTGCTTACCTAGCAGTTCAGAAACATGTAAATGTGAGTAGATAAGTAGGTACCACTTTGGTGGCTCATTAATGGGGACATGAAATGAGTGCTGTCCCCCTGGCAATGGTGATGTCACCGGCAGATGCTTTCACCACGGAAGCACTTCGACTGACATGGAAGTGAGTGAGTATATGGTGGAACATGTTTATGATAAAATACAGTCCAAACCAAAAACTCTGTTTAAAAGAAAACAGAATTGAATCTTATTATCACTTATAACTAGCATTTAATATTATTTGCTTACATCATTACTTCTGCAGCTAAAATAATTGAACTTATTTTTAAGCAAAGTTTGCTATTATTGGACAAAAAAACCCTCAACCTTCTCTTTGTTAGTTACAAACTTTTAGTTTTCTGAAATAGCAGAGGTAATTAATTAGTAAACACAATTTTTGCTTAGAATTGGGAATAACTTGTTCTTAATAGATTAAAGATTAGGAATACATATATAGGAGAAGAAGAGTGTGAAACTGAGGGTCAGAAAACCTTATTTTAAAAATCACATTGTTTTCCATTTTAAGAGGTCAAAAATAATGTGATAGATATCAAATCTGAATAGATTTTATTAATATACTTCAGTAGTTCTGGAAACCTATTGTTTATTATTGTAAGGACAAAACAATATTTAGGGATGAATTCCTGATGTAGCCTAAAATCCTACTTTTTACCCCTAATATCACAGGTGGCAATGCTGATGGCAGATGGCATATCTTTAAAACCTAAAGTTTAAAATATTACTAAACAAATTATAAATTGCAATCTATAATTTTATCCTCTATATTTCTGTAATAATTTAAAGTCTACAAATCACTGGGTTTTTTTCTATGAACCACTTGCACAAGTAGTAAACTATAGACAGAAGTGTATTATAAAAATTGCTAATACTATACATCAGTGGTAGTGAACCCGTGGCACTCTATGTGGTCAAGCACACAATTGCCCCAGCTCAGCTCCGCTGCATTTCTCTGGTGTTTCTCGATGTTGTTTGCAGGGAAACAGAAGTTTCCCTGCAAATGACGAAACAAGCTCACAAAAGAAAAAGATCTCACCTCTTGCAGAGCTGCCAGTGTTGGGATACCCTGCCTCCTGTCAGCCACCTGATCTTTGGGTCTCTGCCACGCATTTTTGTGTGCCTCCCACTGGTCAGCTGGTCTTTGAATCTCTGCTGAGCGTGCATGCACATGACTTGCAGTTTGGGCACTAGGTGCCTAAAAGTTTTGCCATCACTGCTATATATGGTAGGCTGTTCCCAGGTCTTTTGTTTTGATTTGATTTGCACACTCAGCCAATGCTGTCATCTTATCAACTTCTTTTTCAAAAAGTTGCTATGAAAATAACCCCCTACCCTTTGGAACGAATTGCCCCCGGAGATCCGGACCATCACAGACCTGCGGACCTTCCAAACCTATCTGTTCCAACAGGCCGGTCTGGCCTAGTACTAATTAGTTGGAGGTTTTTTAATTGGTTTTAAATTTTTAACATTTTAAATTTTAAATTTTTTAAATTTTAAATTAGGTTTTAAATCTTA
>JAEANM010029652.1:0-10145 GCA_017656035.1 Myanophis thanlyinensis | reverse complement strand
CTGGCACGAAGCAGAAGGCACCAGCCTGAAGATGGCGAGTGGGACCTTGCCGAAATGTTGCAAAGATATTCTCAAACCTACACGGGAAAAGACCCAAACAGACCTAGACCTGCATACCTGCACCCGTGAAAAAAAAAATAAAAAAAATCTCCTTAGATGCATCCATTTAACATATCCCAGTTAGACATAAGATAGGTTTGAGGGCAAGTCACAAGATGTCTCTCAAGAGGATAGATAGATAAAAGTACGACATGTACCACCTATGAGTTGCTCCTCTGCTTTGAAACTTCCTTTTTGCCCCCCTTTTGTCATGTTAGCAACACAAAGGCAAAGGAAAACCTCTCAAATGGAGATGTAACTAGTCTGTCCTGGCAAGAAGAAATAATAGAAGACAATATGTCATTCAAGGTTGAAGTGTGCAGTTCTTGGTTGCTCTCTGAGCTTAGCTGTCTACTTTCAGTCATGGAGCAAATCTCACTGTTGCTCACACTGGTGATGTTGTTTACCTAATTGGGTAAATAAGCAGGCAAACTCAGAAGGCACCAAAGACTCCATAAGTCATTTGTCACTTGATTTGTGCATATGACAGAGATTATTTGTTTTCCTAAATATGTATTTTTTTAAATGATAATGGATGAAATCAAAAAGAGAGGACATGAGAAAAGGAATTTGAAAATATCTTTTCTTTGGCAGTTTTGGATAATTTATCAAAAGAAAATATTCCTATTGCTATCAGAATGTATTATGATCTTATTTTGTTCTTATCTTTTTAATGAATTTTCTGCTGACTATAGTAATAGAAACTTGAAAGAGTGGTGGAAAACAGCACAATAACTGAAATAGAAACAGTATTCAGTGCCCTTTTAAAACCTTGGTGATGAAGTTTAGGACATTTTTATTCTGAAAGTCACATTTAGAAGCATCTTTCTCCATCCAGTATACCCTCTCTGAAGAAGGAGAACAACTAGGTGTTTCCCTATCAGATTATTTTTGGTAGACTGCAAATAAGAAGCTATTTTAAAAACTATTGTTACCAAAATTACCTTGTAATGCTATTGTTGGAAATAGTGTAAATATAACACTCTAACACTGAGGTTCTGATTAATCTTCAGTTAATGCTCTGCTCTTTATGGCATGCTTGCCACTTACCAATGTAGTGCAAAGCATGTATTCTCTTTTGCAGATTCATCTAGCATATGAGTTACCAAAACCAATCTAGATAGACATAAAAGTTTACTACCTGGAAAATGGAGGATATGTAAAGAATAATAAGCCATTGGCAATATTACTTATAATGAAGGAAATCTCACTGGTTTTCCACTGTATTTATTCATTATTTTGGAGCTCTCATTGACCAAAGAGCTCTACAGACTTATTATATAAAACTACAGAGAATAAAATGCAGAGCATTGATAGTCAGGTATGTCAGAAGCTTGGCTGTTTCTGCTTCTGACCTTGGGCAGACAAACTTGTTACAGCATGAAAAGACACTACAAGAATGCAGCAATTTGCTTTTCTTTACTTTTACAATGCCAACAGCCTGAATGAAGGCTTTTTGTGTAGCCTTTTTCAACTTGGTGCCCTGTAATTGATTGGGATTAGGATTCCAATGAGCCTAAAGTACTGAAAATGCTGACTGAGTCAACTGGAACTGTATTCTAAGAAACCTGGACGTAAAAAAAAAAGTCTATATTTGTGCGTCAGACACAAGAAACTATATTCTTGGGAACAAGGAACCTACTTCCAATTCAATTAAAGGCACTTACTTATCAGCCACACCTTTTCAATTATTTTAGAGTAGGGGTGGGCATTTATGGCTCCTTCATGACTCGTGAACTTCAGCTCCCAGAATTCCTGAGCCAGCATGGTCCACAAGTCATGAAGGAGCCATAATTGCCCACCCCTGTTTTAGAGGTATCTTCCTAACACCTAACATTCTCTTTAAAGTGTATATCACAAATAAGCAGGGAATAATTGTATTAGATCAGTAAAGATTTCAACATCTCATGTATAAAACCATTCCCAATCCACAGGGTTTGCCTTCTAATGTTGATTTTATATCCTGCTACTTTTTTAGCCCACCCACAGGGAAAAGTAAACTGACAGAAAGCCTCATCTGGTTTAAATCAGCTGTAGATCTGTGGCTGTAGATGAAAGCCAAATCTAGCATTCATGGCTGGGGATTAAGCCATTGGCTCTACTTGCTAAACCACTGCTTTATTCAAACAAGTCTCGTCTCTCCCTACCTCCCCACTCCCCATTATTTTATTCCTGGTTTGATTGGTTGGCTTTAGGTCCTGATGACAACAATGACAGCACCAAATAAGGCATCCTTCTTTTGGACATTTTGGAGGTACTTGTTATTACCATTCTACTGAAGTATTTTAATGCTGTCACATTCAATAATTAAGTATAGTTTTCATTTTCCTGTGTGTATTTTGGAGCAGCTTTTTAAACAATTGTTTCTGTAATTCTTTTAATTATTGTTTTAACTTCTGCCATTAGCATGAGGAAATACAGGGTATCAACAGTTTCATAATTACAGAAGAATCTGCTAGTGTGATTGGCACCAGCGATGTTCCACTGGCTTGAACTTTATTTCTAACAAGAGTTTTTTCTTCCGTTTATGTGATCTCTCTCTGCTTGTATTGGCAGATATAATTTGATATTATGTCCCTCACTAATTTGGAATTGTGTTCCAGGACAGTTCCTTCACCCAGACACTTTCTAAGCATTCACTTCTGGCAACGGTTCAAGTCCATCACATTGTAGAATATCTGGCATTCTGTCTCCTTTAAAATGGTTGAATTAAAGTTCCAACTTACAATATTAGAAAGGATAAATACTTGTTTAGTTCTCTCATAGGGCAGTTGCAATGTTGCTGGGATGGTTTTATGTGAAAAGGTCAAATAAACATGCCAATGTCCTCATTAAGGGAAAAAAAAAACCCTCCAGAGCTAATGTATTTACAAAATTGTCAGGTGGCCACTGGCAACTGTACAAAGGAATAACTAGACAATGCTCAATCTTCTTTGAAAAGCTCTTTACAAAGGGAGACTTTATGCTCTGTTACACATAACCAGGCATATTAGAAAATCATCTGGATCTCGGTTCTTACTCACATCAAGACAAGATAGTCATAGCTTTTATTTATCCCCACTGTCTTTGCACTGAAAAATAATTTTGTTATGATATAATACAAAACATTTCAAACACAAGTAAAAATATATTTGCAATGTGTTTGTATCAACAGAACAGACTGGGATATTTTAAAATATGTTCTACTTATAAATTGGGCTGTTAACAGATATCTAATTCCCTTACATGGATAAAACAACAGAATTGTGGCTCAGTAGCTATCTGCTTTTCCTAATTTGGAAACTAGGACAATAGGTCATTAACTTTACTTATTTTTTCTGGATTTTGCAAACTTTGTGGATCTCAGACAAGAGTTTATGTGCGCTACTGGAAAGTATCTCCTCTTATTTTCATGTCTATAGTTTCTATTCCAACGACCTCTTGCTTGTATGATCCAGACTGCAATGCTGCTTTCCTGCTGTTTGTAACCAGTTCAAACAACTTCCCAAGAGAATCATGATGGTTGGATGAAATCTCAAGACTATCTGAATGGGATTAGGCTCTTCGCATGCAATGGAAACAACCAAACCTTCAAGCCAGAGGGCTAATGTAGCGAATTGTTCAGATACTTCTGGAATGAAGTCAATGTCAACTCAAAGACTTCATGAAGACATTTCTTTTATTGCAGAAGTAAAAACCATGAATATGCTGAAGTAGTAGGAATTCGGTTCAGTTGAAATAATATTTAGAATTCAATTTTTGATATAATTCAGTCTAGAAAGTTATTAAAAAGGAAGCAATACCATACAGGAAGCAATATTATATAATAAGTCCCTAGCATAACAAATACGGGATTATAGCCAATTTATCCCAAGATGGTCATTCCAGGTAAATTGAGACTACGATGTTCTAAATTCTCAGTCAATACAGCAGTTCTTGAAGCTATGATTCAAATATAATAGAACATTTGAGCTGGAGAAGACTGATCCAAAAGAACCAGTGTTTCTTTCAGCTGCTAACATTTTCACACCAGGCAAAGTAAATTTTTGTTAATGGCCAGGCTAATTTTACAAAGGTGAATTTGGAATTCCCATAATATCCCATCAAAACCATATTAGAAAAATAGCATCTATGTTATACTGAGTCCCTGTCCTTATTTAAACATTGTTCCATGGTAACTGAAGCACAGCAGGCTATAAGCCATTTGCATCAAAATAAATAAAAAGGCTCAGGTACTATCTGCTTCTCCAGTTAAAGCACATTAAAAATTTCCTTCCTAAAAATCTCAAAACAGTGCTGTCAGCTAATGTAAGATGACAAAAATGCTGATTCAATATAAGGCAAACTTCCAGCTCTCCAGAATTTCAGACAAAGACCTTCTCCAGTCTTGCTGGAAATTCCGAGAGATAAACCAGTGTTCCTTACCACTGAGCTGTAGAAATGTGGTAGAACCAGCATTCCACCAACACAAACTTTGAAAGGGTGTAGCTTTGAAAGGGTGCTGCTGGTACATGTGCTTGTAAGGCTTTATGACCTTTATGTGTAATGCAAATCAGATGCTAACCCCAGGATCCACAGCACAAGGAATGAATGGCTTCCTTATGGCTAATGTGCAATGAGTGAAGATGCTCATGCATAGAACACCCAATAATTTGCATTGGCTCAAAACACTTGCAATCCCATAAAGCTAAGCAATCCAAAGCAGACAATATTATCCATTCAGAAAGGCATTAGTGCTACACATGCCAGCACAGTACATTTGCCTCTGGAAAAAAACTGCTTTACTAGCAGAGGTCAAGGGTAAGAATCTTGGGTGTATTATACAGCAAAAAAGGATTAAATGAAAAGGAATCAAATTCCCACAAGCATCACAAAGAAAAAAAGAACACTGACAAATTACTACTTGTGTAGAGGAAAATCTCTTTCTCTCAGATCACTGGATGTAATTTCCATCAGTTTATTCCCAATGTATTTGGAAAACATTAATGTCATCTCCCTTCCTCCAACATTATAAATTTTTTATAGTTTTGTATTTTTTTATAAATGTATCTGTTGTTGCATTTCATTTACTCTTAACATTGAATATGGACAAAATCTCTGTGGATCTCTGGCCATCCACAGATATTTTTGAAAAAGTATGTCTAATTTTTCCTATCCAAAAATAAATGTTAGAAATGTTATTGTTTTTTTTCCAATGCATAATTAAGCCACACAAATTGCTTATGCAGCAAAGCATCAAAGCATTCCAATTATCTGGACGTCTATAAAATGTATTTTGATATATGTATGCTTACTGACAAGTTAACAAAAACTAGCTATTAAATATGAGATTAATAGAATTTCTATCTCTCCAACTTAACCAGTTAATTTACTGTATTTACTGAAAAAAATATCATTTATGCAAATATATACAACAAAAATTGTTTTCATCATTGCAACCCATAAAAAATTAATATGTGGGTGAAACTCTAAGAGGAGTAAGAATCACATGCTTTTAAGGAGATTCTATCACTGTTCAATGATGGTAATTTGCTGCTGGAGCTTTTTTAATAAATTGCAGTTTACCCTCTGCTTAAAATAAAGTCTACAGGTTTCCAAGATAGCTTGTTCCATTGTTGAGCAGTTCCTATTGCCAGAAAGTTCCTAATGCTTAGCATAAATTTCTTTGCTTTTAGTGTGATTTCGCCATGCTCTCCACTGCATCAGAAAACTACAATTTATATATAACAGTCTTCAAATATCTTTAGGAGGCCGTAACTCCTCTGATTCTATGATACTCATTCTCATCTTTAGGTAAAGAATATTCATTCTATAAAGCTACTTTCTCCACAATTTTTAAAATTTTGAACTACTCATTATTACCACATAAAAAAGTCTGTAGTTAACTATTCTTGCTCTTTTTTTTTTCTTCTCTCCAATTGCTTTGCCCTGGTACATCATATGGATAAGAATTACTAAAAACTAACATAGTCATGAGGAAAAGAACTGTTTGTTTAAGAGGAACTGATTTCAAAATAGGACTTAAACTATGTCACCTTAAATGCTTGACCCCTAAAATTCTGTTGCTTGATTAGATTGTACTACAACTGAGTGGACTGAGTGTGTGTGTGTGTGTGTGAGAGGGAGAGAGAGAGAGAGGAGAGAGAGAGAATGCTTTGACTCGTTTCCTAGTTTCACACTACAAATATTTATTCCAGTAATATGTCAAAAAGCCAGCATACCTAAAAGGGAATAAACATAGTCAGTTAAAGTTAACCCTAAAATTGTTTTGATTTTTAAAATGAAAGGAAAGAAGGAAAAAGTATAATTATCCCAGTAGCTAAGATAGAAGCTCCAAAGTTTTGGAGATATACCATTTAGTTCACATTGATTTCAAATATATGTCTTATCCTTCCCACCCACCCCAATGCAATGTCTGTTTTTTAGAACTAATGAAATTTAGAATCTAACAAAATAGTCTCTTCTCATTAAATAATGATACTTTTTATGGAGAGTTTACAGAATTTGCTATTTGGTTAAATTTGTTATTTGTTTTGATAACCACTAAATAACTTTCACTTTTAATTCTCATTTCTACACGGTTGTAAGTACATAGTTATGGACATAGTACATAAGTGCTGGAATCCTTAAAAAAATCTGTAATTGTCCATATTGTTAGGAAGGTGGTCTTGCTGGGCTTCTTCCAAGGGTAGTAATGCCAGTGAAAAGATATGGGGCATGCCTTTTCTTCATCACCTATATTTCTCACCAATGGCTACACAGGCTTGTTGAAAGCTTTTGGACTCCTTAGTCACTCAGGGGTCTTCAAACTTGGCAATTTTGTGACTTGTGGACTTCAACTCCCAGATTCTGGGAGTTGAAGTCCACAAGTCACAAAATTGCCAAGTTTGAAGACCTCTGTAAGCATCTATTTCTTATATTCATCCTTATAATAAGGACTTTTTTGTTAAAAGGAAAAAAGAGAGGGAGGGAAAGGTAGGTAAGACAGTTCATGACAATGATGTATGGACCCCATACAACTCAGATAATAGGTAAGAAGATAACATTATACAGGCAGTCCTTGCTTAATGACTATTTATTGAGCAATCATTCAAAGTTACAACATGCTATATCTTTGCCAAGGCAGCATAATGTATTATTTGCAACTGGCAAAGGAGATTTTAAAATTAAAGTTCTCACTGACTGAAGATTAAAAGAATTCTCAACCGCAATCAAGGGAGGACTGCATCAGATAGTAAGTAGATTCAAAAGGCAGACACCATAGAATACTGAAAATGATCAACTGCCAAACCAATTCTACCTAGTACATTTCAAAAATATGTTCATCTATGAGAAAGAGAAATGCATTGGCCACAATCTAAATGAGCATGGTATAAATTCTGTAAATCATCATGTTCAAATTCTAACTTACTGTCTCCCAGAATATATCAAAACAAATTATTCTTTCTGGCACGTATCAGAATAACTATTGTTTTTTTTAGTTCTGATGATAATGGAAATGTTATCTTTGACAAACTAATATCCTACAGAAGAAAGCTACTAAAACATTCTTACCATTCCTGTTCATCCCCTAAAGTCATTTATAATAAATTTATAATCTATTTTCATCCCCAGGGCAGGGTTCAGATTAAAAATAATCATTTTTGATAAGAAAACTCTAAGATGCCCTTGCTGCTCTTTGAGCCTGCTTGTTTCCTTGCAGACATTTCATTACAAAAACTAGGTAACATCAGTAGTGCTAGTCATGTTACCTAATCTGGGTAATGAAACATCTGCAAGAAAACAACCAAGCTCAGAGAGCACTAAGGACCCCTCATTTCAACCCTGAGCTACAAATATTTTCCTTTATTGGAAACAACTGAAGTAGATTTCAGGTTTTACTAAATTACACTTTCTTATAATTACAGGGGTGTCAAACTCAAGGATCCTGATATGGCCTGGGTGTGTGTGTGCTTAAATCTGGCCTATGAGGCCAACCTGGAAATAAGGTGAGGAGGGGGCAGCCCCCTTACACCCAATTTTCAGCCTGGACTGCCTCCTGCAACACTCTGCTGGCCGAAATGCCACCTTGCGTCCTGTTTTGGCCTACAAAGTGCTGCAGGAGGTATCCATCCCCATCTCCCTCCCCCAGCCAGACCGCAGAGAACTACAATGCTGATCCAGCCCTCGAAGAAATCCAGTTTGACACCCATTATATTATATCCATTAATTGGTTTCCACATTGAGTTTTATTGCCAGACTAAGTGTAATAAATTATTTGAGTAGCTGCTCCTCTCTCTTCAGTTATATTGTCCATGATTATATTGTTACACAGTAAAATACATCTTGTTCATTCTTGGCACAAGGCAAAACCATGGCCAGTGAAGTGACAAAACCATGGCCAGTGAAGTGAAGTCTTGAATGCCTACTCAATTCCAAGTTGAAAAATAAGATTGTTGTTTTAAGAGGTCACAAAGTTTCACCTGTCTACAGTGGCCTTTCAGTCTACTGAAAGAAGAATTAAGGGAAATTGTTTGATGATTCTGGTCCAAATCCAAGGGACTAATGGTATCAAGATAAGACATAATCTTTCTCTTTTCTGTTCTAACTTAACTTATGTTGCAAACAGCACAAATGAACGAAAGAATTGTATGGCACTTAAATTACCAGGAAAAAAAGAGAGATAAAAATTGGGGAATCTTCTCTGTAGCTATCAATTCTCTGATACATGTAAGGCACTTGATACATACTCAAAAATAGTGCCGATTAGTTTGCTAGAACTATAGCCAAAGGGACAGACCAGTATTCATACATTTGAAACATCTCAAAAGTTTCTGGGGTTATTTTTTCTTGAAGCTCTTTAGAAGAATGTAGGGAAAAGCATAGAGACAAGAAATAAAAGTGATGAACTAAAAAAATGGCTGTTGGGTTATGAACACAACATTCCTTTTATAGAGAAAAACACACCTCAATATTTTTGCTGAGTTGTTCTTCTAATACAGAATTCATTCTCGATGGATGTGTGTCAATAGGAGACATGCCAAAACAGGCAATGTACATATACAAAATGTTGTATGAAATAAATAAAAGAGACTGACTATCCCCCATCCTGCAAAAAAAGAAGAAGAGTGGAACATGTTGAATAGCTTGAAAAAAATCTCATAATGTTTCAATTGAAACAAAAACACAAATTCAGAGGTGGAAGAGAAATGCCAACACATTGGGACTCCATGTGGGAGAAGAGATGGTAGCCTGGCACTAGGAAACAGGACTACACTGGAGTGGAATTGAGACACTGACAGAAGAATAACACCTATAAAGGTTTTGATTTCATGCGCATACTTGCAATACCAGGATTTTATTCTATGGCCTAAAAGATCATTTTCCAGACTATTTCAAAAACTTGATACAAATTAAGCCCTTGCAACAGTTATCTTAGATATCATTTTTATGCATGATGCACTCCCAGGCTACATGACATTTTTAAATTCATTTTTGCTTCCACATTTTTAAAATGGCATTGTTGCATTTCTTGATTTACTGGGTACCGCATTTCTGGCTTTTAGAAGAAAAGCTAGATGTAGAAATCATAATTAGGGCTAGGAAAAGAAACCTCGGTTTCAGCTTTAAGTTGTAATATATTTGCTGGTGAAAACAGAGATAGAGATGGGAAGGATATGCAACAGATAAAGGTGATTAAAGACAGAGATGGAAAGGTGTTAACAAGTGAGGAGAGTGTGCAGAGAAGATGGAAGGAGTACTTTGAGGAACTGATGAATGAGGAAAATGAGAGGGAAAGAAGAGTAGAGCAGGAAGTAGCAAAGATTAGAAAGGATGAGGTGAGGAAGGCTCTGAGGAGAATGAAGAGTGGAAACGCTGTTGGTCCGGATGACATACCTGTGGAGGTGTGGAAGTGTCTAGGAGAGTCAGCAGTGGAGTTTCTATCTAGCCTGTTCAACAGGATTTTATAGAGTGAGAAGATGCCTGAGGAATGGAGAAGTGTTCTAGTGTCAATCTTTAAGAATAAGGGTGATGTGCAGAGTTGTAGCAACTACAGAGGTATAAAGTTGATGAGCCACACAATGAAG
>JAEANM010029651.1:0-10145 GCA_017656035.1 Myanophis thanlyinensis | reverse complement strand
TAGCCTGCTTCTCTGTGCCACTTACTGACACAAACATGGCACAGAAGCCATGCCTGCAACGCCTGGTAGGTGGCATATTAAATTAAAGTGAGGACCCAGTTCATAAATACCGTGGCATTTCTAGGAACTTTCAATCCCCAATCATTAGTTCTTTTGAATAATTGAATTAATTTAAATATGTGAACTAATTGTAATCTGCCTTAAACTTTTTGTTGTTTATGAATACATTAATCTAAATGTGAAGGTATTTTTCTCTTTTTGCAAATAACTAAGAATCTGGGTTGGCATTTTTTGTTTACTTAACTATGATTTGTCATAAATTGCAGTTGACTGGGTTTACATGTTTAGTTAAATCAAAATCAAATCTCATTGTGATTGGTGGGATGTTTAATCACAGTCCCATTTGTATAAACTGTATTGGTTCTATTCACAGATGATAAGTTGATTTGTTAATATTTATATTTTAGTTCTAGTGTTTAAAAATTGAGGAAATTATATTTAATCCTTCTAATTCCCCCACCTCCAGATTTCATTCCAGGGGTTACAGACAAGTCTTCATGAATGAGTCAATGTTTGGAAAATATTTGTACAGGTCAGCCTCATGACTAACCTGGTTGTTTTGTTCTAGCATAGCATTTGCAGGTCTTAATATTGTTTGTGTCTGTGTAATTGCATGTTGGCATTACACACAGAAGTGATCCAATATTTGTTTCAAATCTTCTCTGCAAATGTTATAGCTGAACAGATTGCAACTGTATTGAGAACCAAAATTAGCTCTCCATGAGATATTTATATTTCAAAGGTGGATTATTTTCTTTTAGGTTGATTCTTATACGTTCTTTCTTCCCTACCATTTGCACTGAATATACATTAAGGTTGAATTGTTTAAATTGGTCTCCTTGTTGATATATTTGATTGAATCATTTGGATTATCCCATCCCCTACCCCCAGAAATATGGAACTCTGATCAACAGCTGGTTTTAAAAAGAATCTTTTTGAGGATGAAATACAGTGCACTCATATTCTCCCAATGAATCTAAGAAAGTTTGTTAGGATATCTCAATGCTACAGCTACTATTTCTACCATGCATAGCAGCTGCCATGACCTTGGCAGCAATTGATTGGAGTTTATGTTAACAATGCTGCCTTATGATCTGTTGGCTTAACTTGTTCCAGTCCAAGTGCTGTGGGAGCCACTGCTGAACGGACTCTAGACAACTTTCAGTATTTTGTTTTGAGATTTAGAATTTTCCTGATCTTGTACAAATAAGATCAGTCCAGATATTACAGCTGAAATATAAACTACTGTGAGGAATATAAGAGGGCCATAAGAAGAAGCTGCTTCAACATGATGTTAATATAGTGGTTATTAGGGGATTTCTCTTCATTTTCTATTGAGCTTAAGAATTATTGAATAGCACAAATGTCCTAGTTACATAGTATCTTCTCTTATTTTCAAAGAGCAATGGGAAATTGTTTTCCCATCTTGGTTCAAAACAGGAAATGAGATTTGTGCAAATTAACATTATTGATTCAGTAATACACTATTTTTTCCATAGTAGATTATTCACCTATTAAACTCAAGTGGCTTAACTTGTTTCAGTCATGCTGCATGCTGTTCTAAATTAATACTTTGGGCAAAGTGATTTAGACTGATAATACTACTTTATTTTGGATTTTGTAAAATAGAAAATGAAATAGTGAAAAAGAGTTTGTCCTCAGGATAAAATAGGCAAGTTAAAAGGACACTTTATTTAAACAGCATAGTATATTGAGGAACATATATAGTAAGCATCAGACCATGACACTCTTAAATAACTTTAAACTAATGGGGGTGAAAGGATGTGTCAACTAGATTTTGTACTCCATTTCCATTGTGAATTTCTTTTTCCATAAATAACCCATTGTTTTAAGCATAATCACTTGTATATTTTTTTGTCCACAGCAATAGCTTATCCAAGGATCTGAATGCCACATTATTTGAAAACTAAAATGCAGTGTACTACTTAAGAATGTTTCACTTAACAAATGTTTCACTTAACGACAGAAATTTTGAGCTCAATTGTTGTAAGTCAAGGAAATACAAATTATGACTAAAAGATGGCGAGGGAGTGATCAGGATGTGTAAAGGGGGAAGAGGGATCTGCTGTTGGTCCATCATCCACCTCCAGTGTGAAACTGCCCCATTAAGGCCCCAAGCCAGCTGGCAGAGCCTTTAGGCCCTTATAGGAAGTCAGGCAGGTGGGAGCAGTCCTCATCTGAGGGTACTAAGATGTCCCAAAGGGCAGGAGGCATAGCAGAGAAGGCTCTTCTCCTGAACCCTATTGGCCAGCATTCCCTGACCGACAGTCCACAACATGCCTCCTCTGCTGGCACGGGGCAGGCCATTCCCATTGGGACACAATGATTCCTCAAGTTTCTCTCCAAAGTATTTTAGAATATAAACAATCTATTTTGCCTATGGGGTAAATGAAAAAAACCTAGAGTTTTGTAAGCTGTACTCGGAAAAAAAATAGATTTTTATTAGCTTTTGCTGAACAATCATATGTGTGATTGCTGTGCTTGGGATTTGAAGTACCATGTTGCACAGAAGTCCTTTGAGAAGTATAAGCACTAATGTATTGGTGGAAATGGGATAGGTAAACAAATTGTGAGGATAAAGAAGGCTGTAGATTAGTTCTTGATGCTGCTTGTAACATTTTTAAGTGTTTACAGAAATATTAGCACTAATGTACCGTAGATCAAACAGAGGAATCTTTTTTTTTTCTTGGTCTGATTGAGAAATAATGCTGAACAGTTTTTGTCTGCTGGACTACTGAATAATAATGGCAACATATATTGGGACTTGCCATATAAAAGTACCTAAAATGTAAGCAGGAATACTGGTAGAATCACCCAATACATTAAGCAAATCTTTCAGTGCTTAATCTTGCCTTCTAGTGCAACTTGTCTTTTGTGTATAATCTTTATCTCTTTGAAGTCCCTTGTAAAACTGTTGTTCACAGCTTTGGAGGGACTTTTGTGTGTGCTGAAGTAGCAATTAGAATCAATTTTGCAAAGTCCCCTGAGCTGGGACATTTTTTCTAAAAACAAAGCTGTTTATGTCAAGAAAGGTGAATGCACAGAGAGTGGATATCCGTGGCCGGATATCATTGAAATATATAACCCAGCTTTGGAGAGCAAAGGAGAGAATATATTAAACATTGTGATTTGTTATTGTGTTTCAGTTGGTAGTGGCATTGGTTTTATTACCACTGAAAATTGATACCACTGCTGTTAAAAGAGGAGAAATAGGTAACAGACAGGAAGAAATCAGACTTCATCATAGGACAAATTTGCATGTTGGTGGGGACTATATTTGCCAATTGCAATTTTTTAAACAAAAAATAAAATAAAAACAACACTTCTCATAACTGGCTGGTGTGAGACTTTTGGAATTAAGGAAAAAATGATTAGTATAGCAGAGCTTAATTCATGAGATCAGACATTGGGGCCAAAGGATCATAAAAATAAATTGAAGGGGGCTTAGAGAGTAAACTAGATGTGTTAGCTGGAGGAAGTAAAACAAAGCAACCCGTGGCTTAAAGAATTATCAGGAACTAATGAGTAGTGGAGAGAGGAAGTCAAAGGAAATAAAGTAAAATAAATAAATAAATAAAATGAGCCTCAGTAAAATAGGCCATACTTATCATTTTTACTTTTTGAAGGACCATAGCAAACAGATGGATTTCTGGAGTATGTGGAACTATATCATACACATAGGTGGCCAGGATGTTCTGTTTTCCTTTGGTTGGTGGGATAACTCATAGCTTTGTAGAATATAAAGAACATTAATCTAGAACAGGGGTCCCCAGGCTCTTCAGCTTATTGACATCTTCATGAAGTTTCAGATTGTTCATTAATCCTCAAACATTTACTATGTGAAAATATTTTAATAAATACTGCTTTAACCAATATATTGCAAATAAACTATAAAAATATAATGACTTCATAAAAATAGATATTTAAAGTATGAAAAATATAAGATTTGGCATATTTTTTAGTAAAACTGTTGATATTATTAATGGCAATGATGCATCTGATAAGCATCCACAAGGACATTGATATTTGGTTGGAGATTGGTGAGGTAGGGGAGGTGAATAGGAACAGTACATGTACATATATCCTTCCTGGAACAGGGGAATTGTGAGGCAAGGCGGGAAGGATGGAAGGTCAGACACACAATGTAAGGTATGCAGGTAAATGAGGCCAGTAAAAACACATAGTTTATAGAAACAACTAAGGCAGCCATCATTGGCGGCTGATCATCCAACCCTGGCTAACTCTGCCGTGGCTAGCGACCTGACCTTCAGGAATAGGGATTGGTGTGGAGACCCCAAAAGATTAATTGACCCCAATGGTCAATTTCATCATTTATCTACCACCTATTGACTCCATCCATTTAATGCCCCCCTTTTGCCCAACCATTTATTGACGACTTCCTATTGTTCCATTGAACCCTTGAGGATTGATATTGATCACTTTGGGGAACCCTGACCTAGAACATTATGTTTAAACTTAAATTAATTAAGTATTTATAGTCATAATCATGCATTATCTACAATACTTCACAATGGCAGAATATTATGTTGCCAATTTGGGTTATTGTGGTCAAGTGTAAATTTGGAGTTAGGGTTTTGCTATCCCCAAGTGAAAAAGCAGGAAATTGTAAATTGGCAGGAAGGAAGGAGGAACCAATGATTTTCTAGATCTGTATTATATAATGAGACATTCTGCTATTTGTACCTTAGAAACTTGAATATGGCATATTACTTTAGAGTTTTAGACTAAACTGTTAGGAGATTTGTTTATTTGTTATATTTTTACTGCTAGCTAGTAATAGTTTGATTTTTTTCCATTTAGGTTTATGAATTAATCTTCCATAATTAATCACTAGTGAACTAATATTAACATTGCCTAATATTTTCCTGATTTTTCCAGATATTTGGATTTATAAATGCTATAATACTGTTGGATTTAACATTTGAGGATTTGAACATAACCTGGCTGATAGGACAGTGCTGTTTTTTTATAAACTGAAAATTTAAATAAATGTTTTACTTTTGGAAGACTGGCTTAACTCTGCTTTGATCATAGGAGTTGATTTGATGTCTATATATACAGTTCAAAGCAGTAGCTAATCATGATTGGATGTATTTCATAAGAGCAAAGTTAGAATAATCTTTAAAGTGATGGTAACTGATTATCTGTATGGTACAATAGCGTTTGTTGCTATCCTGCCCTTCCTCCGTTGAATGTGGAGAAATAATCCATAGGTTGGGTTAGTCTGTCATTAGTAGATCTTTTGACTGAGTGGTAGAAGCTTAAAAGGCCAGGCTCCTCCTACCTTTCCCAGCTGATAGATAGATAGATAGATAGATAGATCAGACTCTGAAGATTTCTCTCCTCATTCAACAGGGAATCTTGAGATTCCTGTTGAATCTCAGAGAGAGCATCTAACTGTGAGTTATTTTTTTAAAACAAAGTGTCAGACTGCAGCATCCAGCCCTTCACAGCGGCCGCTATTAAGGCCATTGTGTAGGAGGTGAAGAATTCTCAGCCTCAGACTTCAGGCCACTTGCACAGGCAGTTCAAAACGACAGATATCTGCCCTTTGAGTCCCCTTCAGGCGCAGGCACTTCGGGCCCAGAACACCTTTCGGGCCTTTCCCCGCAGCCACCAGGGAGGCTGCGAGGGATATGATGCTTTGTCCGCGGTTGCTTCCGAGGCTGTGGGCCAGTGAGGGACATTATCCGTGGTTGCCTCCAAGGCCATGGGCACACCACCCTTTACAGAGAGACCCTGTGTAGCTAAGCCTCCACAGATAGATGTCCGTAACCGCCATTTTGGCGTTGGCTGCCGAAGTTGGTCAGGAGGCCATGGGCCACAGGGATTGTGACCGCTTCCGAGGTGCGAGGGCCATAACACACAACCTGCGGTCGCTACCAAGGCGCATTCTACCTGGAGGTCTCAGGCCCACAGTCGCTTACGAGGCTGTGGGAGCCAGACACATGGCGGCCACCATTTTGAAAGGCATCCTGCCACGAGTGCACAGGCCGTGCCTACTTGAAACGATATGACTTTCTCCAATGCCACCTACAACTGGGAAGGGAACCACGATCACCTGCAAGACCGCGGGCTTCCCGATGCCATACCTGCAGCCATCTCCGAGGCTGCAAACATCTGGAGAGCCACAGCCGCCATTGGCAGCGGCCACTATTTTGGGCTTCCATGTGATCTTTTTCTTTGCAATATACGAGATAGATTTAGTTTGGAGTAGATGAATCCAGTGAGCATTGACATAATAGCAGCTACACAGGTTTTTGATTTTCTTTCTTTTCCCCAACTCAAACACCCAGTTTATATGTGCTTACCCTATGATCCTGAGTAAAATATAAAACTGGTTTAGCCATGTCACATCTGAATTTGAATTATTACTCTTTTAGTAACATGACATGTTCTATCTAAGTGTTACCATCACCTCACCACTACATATCTTGGTAACATGCAATTTAAAAAGATTCCCACATAAATCTGTTTTTGAATTACTATTCTGACATAGTGTCAACATGATTTTGAAGAGCATAAATGCTGCATGATAAGTACTGTAATTTTTAGAGCTCCGTAGATATGTTGCAAAAATAGCTTATCTGTAATGACCTCTTTATGATAAACTAGTCAAAGGACCATCTGCAGCTCCTTCTTGCACTTTTGTGACCGGATTATATTACCAACTATCATAGCCTTTAAACTGCCTGCCCACAGGCAGTTTTCTGAACTGTTAAATTTTGTATAACCCTTTAAAAAGTCTTTTTAAATATAGTATATTTTTCAAACTATAAGACACACTTCCCCCCCCCCCCAAAAAAAAGTGGATAGAAATGTCTGTGCGTCTTATAGAGCGAATACTGGCCTGTTTTTGGCCTCCCAAACCCTCCGTGTGGCCTGTTTTTGCCCTTCCAGGTGTCCAGAAGCACTCTACCGGTTGAAGCGATGTATCTGGATCCTCTCCAATCAGGTTTAAGGCCCGGGTACAGCACAGAGATGGCTTTGGTCGCATTGGTGGATGATCTCTGGAAGGCATGGGACAGGGGTTATTCCTCCGTCCTGGTCTTATTAGACCTCTCGGCGGCTTTCGATACTGTTGACCACAGTGTCTTGTTACAATGATTGGGGGGGTTGGGAATGGGAGGCACTGTATTACGGTGGTTCTCTTCCTTCCTCTCCGATCGTTCGCAATTTGTGTTGATGGGGGGGCAGAGGTCGGCCTCGAGGCCCTTAATATGTGGGGTGCCTCAGGGGTCGGTACTCTCCCCCCTGCTGTTTAACATCTATGTAAAACCGCTGTGTGAGATCATCCGTAGCTTTGGGATGGATTTCCATCAGTACGCTGATGACACTCAGCTGTACATTTCCACCCCAGGCCACTCCAACGAAGTTGTTGAAGTGATGAACTGGTGCCTAGAGGCCGTGCGGAGTTGGATGGGTCTAAATAGGCTCCAGCTCAACTCAGCCAAAACTGAGTGGCTGTGGTTTCCTGCGCCCAGATACAGCCAGCTTGTTCCATCACTGGCCGTGGGAGGAGAGATCTTGACCCCCATGGAAGGGGCTCGCAATCTGGGTGTCCTCCTGGATGTACAGCTGTTAGAAGATCAAATTGCAGCCGTCACCAGGGGGCTTTTTATCAGGTCCGAAGGATCTCCCAGTTACGGCTCTTTCTGGATTGGGGCGCTCTTCGCACAGTCACTTCCACCCTCGTTGTCTCTCGCCTAGACTGTGGCAATGCTCTCTACATGGGGCTCCCCTTGAAAAGCATCCGGAGGCTGCAGTTGGTGCAGAGTGCGGCCGCGCGGATGATTCCAGGGGCTCCTCGGAGCTCCCATATTACACCTCTCCTGCGCGAGCTGCACTGGCTCCCATGGCCTTCTGGGTGCGATTCAAGGTGCTGGTTCTCACCTTCAAAGCGTTCCATGGCTTGGGACCTGGGTACTTACGGGACCGCGTGTTGCCACCATCAGCCTCCCACCGACCTGTGCGTTCCCACAGGGCGGGCCTCCTCGGGGTTCCATTGTCAGGATGGTGTCATCTGGCAGCCCCAAGGGTTCGAGCCTTCTCTGTGGGGGCACCCTCCCTTTGGAACAAATTGCCCCCAGAGATCCAGACCATCACGGACTTACGGACCTTCCAGCGCGCATTAAAAACCTTTTTGTTCCAACAAGACGGTCTGGCCTAGTACTATCGGTTGGGAATTTTAATTAGTTTTTAAATTAGTTTTTTTCCTAATTGTCTTAAATTTTTAATTTTTTTAAATTTTTAATTTTTCATCAGGTTTTAATTTGTTTGGCTATTTTAGTTAATTTTAATCTGTTTTAACTGTTACCTATTTTTTGTTTCTTTTAGCCGGCTGTACACCGCCCCGAGTCCTTCGGGAGAGGGGGCAGTATAGAAGTTGAATTAATAAATAAAATAAATAAATAAAAACAAATGGGACACACAGAGAGTTTCTGGGAGCCTGGGAGGCCAAAAACGGGATCCACGGCAGCAAAAAACTTGTTTTTTTTTTCTTGTTTTTCTCCTCTAAACCTAGGTATGTCTTATGGTCTGGTGCGTCTTATAGTCCGAAAAATACGGTGTGTGTGTGTGTGTTAATGATTGATTGATTGATTGATTGTTTGAGCGGTCATTAAATGAATAATAGCAAGTTGATCTGCAGAGTGATGGCTGATGTAGCATCCAAACTCCATTGTGGATAGGGAAAACTACTTCATGTAATACTACTTCTGCCCTCTCGTTCGCAGCTTGGAGATGAGATAGATTTATTATAGAAAGCCTTGACATTTAGAAGCAGTAGCCTGAGGCCAAAGCTCACAGTGATGGTATTTTCCCTGTTCCTTGTAATTGCCTCCTATTATATTTCTGTCTTCCTTCAATTTCCAGCCTCACATGTCCAGAGTTGCTGTACAGCCAGGCCCTCCCAAATATCCAAGGTGATTCTTTCAAGTTAAAAGGCCTCTACCACTCTATCAGCTCCTTATTCTTCCCAGGTTCACTAATCTCTTGCTGGAATCTTCCATTCCACTTATCAACCCCATCCTATTCAGAATTGTTGAATGCCTGTGGTTTTAAAGTGGTCATTCTAGTTATGATGATCCCAATGGATTTCCATTTTCCATGTTTTTCATCTTCTCCCTTCTCTTGTTTGTTTATGTCCTGCCTTTATTATTTTTACAAGTAACTTACATCCAACACACCTTCCTCCTGTTTTTGCTTTAACAATAACTATGTAAGATGGGTTGGGCTGAGAGAGTGATTGGTCCAATGTCACCCATATAACTTTTGTGGCTAAGGCAAGACAAGAACTCACTCTTCCCTGATTTTTAAATCAGTGCCTTAATCATTTGACCAAACTGGGTCTTCCAAGTTTTTGTGATTTTGTTATGTCCTCCTTGTTTCCACATGTCTTTAATTCTTTTTACTATCATGGATTCACAGATGATTGATTCGCTGTGGTGACCCCTAACAGGAACTGCTGGAAGAAGAAGAACATGGATTCACACATTGCAATAAACAATCACATAGTATAGAATCTAAAACTGAGAAAGCATAAATATAAGTTCTAAAAAGTAAATGTTAGAAATAAATTTGTGTTAGCTGAAAGAATTGAATGAGAACTTTAATTGAGACTGAGCCTAACTTGTTGCTGCAGCATTTTGTCTCTAAATAACCAGTGTGGATGTCAGTTCTACTAATATGATTTGAAAGGCTTCCTGTTCTTCTAAGATTTTTGTTCATTGTCCATGCAGCCTGGACTTTTGTTTTGCCTAAAAATATGCAATAGTCCTGCTGTATATTTTTGTCTTAAAATATTATGGCAACTGTTACCTAGCCTACTCTCCTTCCAGCTAAAATTACTTAGAAGATGACAAAACATGTTAATTTGACATCATTGAATTTGACTCATGGTGTCATATCACCAGAATGTAAGCTAAACACAAATGTATCATAGGGATATTTCAACTGAGTTCAACTAATCAAATCAAATCAAATTTTATTCATCACATGCACAGACATACATAGTACGAAATGCAGTGAAATGTGTATGCGAC
>JAEANM010029649.1:0-10146 GCA_017656035.1 Myanophis thanlyinensis | reverse complement strand
CACCAGAATGTTTTTTCCTGCCTTCCTTACAGGATTAACCCTGTAAAGTGGAAAAAAAAACAAAAGGAGATTTCTTCCAACAACCAGTTCTCCAAACCGCTTAGAACCTGCTGAATTTCACCTCTGGGTTAGATGAAATGTTTTCAGATACTAATAGCTAATGTAACAAAATATTGTTAACTTTGTTTGACTTGAGTTCAGATGGACTTCTTAAGAACAGTTCTGATGAATCAGATCTCAGCCTCTTCTGATCCTTCACTGTGAGGCATATAGTGACCAACTAGATGCTATAAATTCACAAAGATGAACAGAAATGTAAAAATCCTCTTCTATAGATGCTTCTCAGAGGCTGGTAGCCATAAATGTGCTGAATTCCCTGTAAAGCATTTTAATGTTAATCTTTACCACAATTGAGAAATTCACAGTTTAATTTTGTGTGGCATAAATAATGTGCATTGTTTAATCGATCATGCATCTCCCCATACTGAATTTAATGGATGGGTAGGTGTTCTTATACAGAAATAAGAAAAAATGTACCTGTATTACCATGTTTAATTCTATGAATTATTATATTGATATACACTAAAACATTCATGTCTGCTTGATTGTTCGTAACCCTCAATTGTGCAAAATGATATATCATAGGGCAATCGATTTTTCAATCAATTTACATCAAATGAGCTCACTTACAAAATCCATCCAAAATCCAGGACCCATGTGTCCCATGGAGGCTGCTTTAGTGCACCTATGTTAGTATGCTACTGTGGTCAGCTGTTGTCATGTGACATCATTTCCAGTTGTTCCCTACCAGCTTTTTACTAGGAAATTCAATGGGAAAGTCAGCAGGAAATCAGAAGTCACACCCACTGCCCACCCCCCCACTCATCCGTTGGTCATTCTGTTTTGCTGTTTAGGAAGGAAAATATCCCTGAAATGAGGACCCAATGGAGTCTACATTAATCATGTTTCTTTGTACTTGCTGTAATAGTCTACTTTTAGTTGCTCTTATTTACATCTTTTCCACCTCTATACTGCATTTCTTAACTATTACTCCAACTATTACTCCTTTCGCTTGTTCTTTGCATTATTCCCATCATATTGCAGGGTGTGCAATTTTGCATTTTGCCTGGTATTTTGTCTGGTCTGCAGCATCAGTAAGGCATAGCCTACAATTCATGCAGGCAGTTCACCCATCTCTTTTTTGGTCATCCTTGGGTCTGCTAGCTAACTCAGAAAGCTCAAACTGCCCAAGGAGCTGCTGATACAGTTCTACAGAGGAATTATTGAATCTGTTGTCTGCACCTCTATAACTGTCTGGTTTGGTTCTGCAACCCAATAGGATAGGCACAGACTTCAGATGGACCTGACACATTGACACCATGGTGAGATAGGCCCGACAATGCCTATACCATGTTGAGGCGATTGAGAGACTTCAGATTGCCCACAACAGCGCTCAGAAACTTCTACTCCTGCATAGTAGAAAATATTCTGATGGGCAACATCACTACGTGGTTCGGGAACAGCACCATACAGGCAAGCTCTACAGAGGGTAGTGCACATAGCAGAGCACATCATCCACACCAAGCTCCCTGAACTGCACTCCATCTACAACAGACAATGCCAAACTACAGCCAGGAAAATAATGAAGGACCTCAGCCACCCCAACAATGGACTGTTTGTTCACCATGATGCTGTCAGGAAGGTGCCTCCGTTCCCTGAAAGCCAACACAGAGAGACTAAGGAGAAGCTACTTCCCACATGCAATACAGACCCTAAACCAAACCACAACAAACCCAGGACTATAAAGTATCCCTATAATCTACCTCTCTCAACTACTCCCTAACTTATTTTCCCTCCCCGTCCATACTATTGTCTTGCCCTACTACCTACAGTCGTGAGCAGTTGCATACACATTTCATTGCATTTTGTACCATGTATGACTGTGCATGTGATGAATAAAAATTGATTTGATTGATTTGAGGATAATTAGAACTGCAGAAAAAACAATTATTACCAATCTGCCTTCTATTGAGGACCTGTATACTGCATGAGTCAAAAAGAAGGCTGCAAAAATTTTTACAGATCCCTCACATCCTGGACACAACTTGTTTTCAACTCCTACCCTCAAAATGATGCTATAGGACACTGCACACCAGAACAACTAGACACAAGAAAAGTTTTTTTTTTCCCTGAAAGCCATCACTCTGCTAAACAAATAATTCCCTCCACACTGTCAAACTATTTACTAAGTCTACATTACTATTCTTCTTCTCATCGTTCCCATCACCTATCTCCTCCCACTTAGGACTATAACTTTGTTGCTTGTATCCTTATGATCTATATTGATTATTGTTTCCTAGTATGATTTGATTGTTTATTTGTACCCTATGACTATTATTAAGTGTTGTATCTTATGATTATAGACAAATGTACCTTTTCCTTTTATGTACTCTGAGAGTATATGCACCAAAGACAAATTCCTTGTGTGTTCAATCACATGTGGCCAATAAAGAACTCTATCTGTCCATCCATCATCTATCTATCTATCTATCTAGGCTAAGTGCAAGTGAAATGCCAAATATACTCTTAAACTAGCTATAGGTTTATATAAGGTGATTACTTTGTGGTAGCTTTATTTTTAATTCCCTTCCTAATTGATATAAAGATGGAATTTACTGGGGGGACGGAGGGGTTCATACTATACTTTTTGTTGATTTTGTCTTCATGTTTTCCACTCTGATTCCAAAGTTCCTTTCCTTTATAAGCCATGTCCAACACAGATCTCATTAGTATATATGAGAAGCTTAGATATTTTTATGCCTATGCACATCACATTTTCCTTCTACACTTAGCAGCATGTTGAAATCCAATCAAAATGATCTAATCTGCTCTTTGCAATCCCTTTATGATTTTAAAGACTCTGAGTGGTTTTGTATCATCAGGAGAGGGTGATGGCCATCTCACCTCACTGCTCACCCCAAATTCCAAACATTTTAAAACCAATTAAAAGATAAGGGTCTCCACATCAATTCCTGGAGGAATCCAGTGTGAATGTTGTTCATGTCTGTCTTTTGCAAGTAAGGGTGATGCACGAGAGATAAAAGTAAGCATATGCTATTTACATATTTTTTACACAAAGCACTGTCTAACTGTTCTGTAAATTTGACAAATCTTGCAGAGATGGATACACTGGCTTTTTTGGTTAGAGAAAAGACAATATCTGTATCTATTGGTGGCTGAAAACCCCTTGTGCATTTTTGTGTAAAAATGAAAAAAAATTGAAATTGTGATTTATGGTTCTGATAATAAAAAAGGATAGATTAAAAAAAAAGAAGAGAATCATGATGTAACTTTAGAGACAAATGTTAAACACGAGCACATATAATTGCTGTGAAAAATATCAGAAGCCACGTGTTGATGACGTTCTTTAAATCTATTTTCTTTTTTTAAGTGCATTTTTAACTTTCACTATAATGCCTTTTTTCTTTTCTTTTTTTACATGTCTGTTCTAATTTTGTTCAATGATTGGCTCTCTGCTTTGTTTCTGAGCTTACAATGACATTTGTGAGGCAATACAGGAACTGGAATAGATGATTATTCCAACCCATGAGATCTTTTCTTTATATAGGAAAGATAAAAAATACTCATTCAAACAGTGTCCATCTCCTAGTTCTCTTGGTTTTATGAGTTCTCTTTCAGCAACAGTTAGAGACTAGGGACAGAATTAACCTTTGGTCAACTTTCACTAAAGAGCTAATTGTAGCCTTTTGACCACAAAGCCACTCCAGCCAGAAGTGAGTCATGACGTTATCACTTTTCAATTAGGCAACTGCAACACACTTTACCAGGAACTCTCTTTGAAGAAGAACTGGAAATTACTGTTTGTTCAAAATGTACTGACTCACCTATTTAGCAGCACAGCATCAGTGTTTCAATGCTTCATGATGTGTGCGAATTCAACCAGAATTTAATTTATAAAGCCCTCTACAATTCAGTGCCCAAGTACCTTCTGAGTTGGCCCATTGTTTGTGTTCATCGTGAGAGAGGGTATTTATGGTTCATAAAAAGTGCCCTGGTGGGGTGGGGCAGTAGATTAGAAGAATTCCTCTTCAGTTAGTGTTTTTGGAATTGCTTGTCCCCTTTGACACCTGCAGGTTGTTTGCAAAACTGTTCTGATTTTGTTCTGCTCGGGCTTGTTTCTGCAGCATATATGAGTATGAATACAAAATTAACTCTTACTCTGATTGTAAAAGGAACTAACTTTTTCTATTATCATTTTTTTATATAACAATCAAAACTACAAGAAATAAGTGCATTTGGTCCATTTTATGCAAAAATGAAACTCAAATACATTGGCCACCAAGGAGTGGTATCAGATTTGGGCTTTATTGTTTTATTTATCTATTTGAATTGATATTAAGAGTTTAAGTCATCTGAATCATGTTGATTGCTTTGGCTCCTAGAGACATACGATATTTCTGTATTGAGCTATTGCAAACTGCTTGGGATCCTTTTAACTGGGCAATATACAATTTTGCTAAGCAAACAAACAAACACTATCAATCAATCAATCAATCAATCAATGAAATTGCCTCTCCAAAATCTGAAGTTGATTATAATGTGATGTTCCTGTGCTTATTTGTTTGTGCCAAACTTCTTTGTAATTTGATCATATTTTTAAAATTATTTTTAAAAAAAGTTTTAAAGAGACCATAAAAGCTAATAGAAATCGATAAAAAAGAACAAAGAGAGAGCGAGACAAGAAAATGAAAAACAAACACACAAACCAAACCAAACAAAAATGCAGTGAGAAAGAATAAAAATAATTAGAAAGAAGCCTCTGATTTTTTTTCCTGCAGCATATATGAGTATGAATACAAAATTAACTCTTACTCTGATTATAAAAGGAACTAACATTTTCTATTATCATTTTATATACAACAATCAAAACTACAAGAAATAAGTGCATTTGGTCCATTTTATGCAAAAATGAAACTCAAATACATTGGCCACCTAATTAGAAGGAAAGACTCATTGGACAAGAGCCTAATGATGGGAACAACTGAGGGCAAAAGAAGAAGGGGATGGCAGAGAATGAGGTGGCTGGATGGAGTCACTGAAGCAGTCAGCGTGCGCTTAAATGGACTCCAGGGGATGGTAGAGGACAGGAAGTCCTGGAGGAACATTTGTCTATGGGGTCATGATGGGTCAGACATGACTTTGCAACTAACAACAACAACAACAACAACAACAACAGGAAGCTGATTTAGCCATGATTTAGTCAGCTCCATCATCTTCAACATTGTGGCTATGTTTGAATCTTTCCACTTTTTGAGAGTATAAATATCTCACTGCAGTTGTCAAAAATGAAAACAAAGTGACATGGCTTTTTTCTAATTGCCTGTCCATTAATTCCATAAAAAAAGTGTCTGGTTACAATTGCACTGTAATCTTTACAATATTCTAAATTAATGTATGTATTTGTAACCATTTTTTGTTTTTGTTTTTATACATCCACAAACTTGATAAAACTTCCCTTTGTATTGTTCATATTTCCAGAAAACATTCAAAGCAGCTTTATACATTCTACATTATTTCTCTGGTGAGAAATACCAATAATACATCATTTTATAAAAAATTATCTTTAAGGTTAGAACAGAACATACATTTCAATTGTTTCAATCATATATTTTTCCATTGTTCCACTTAGATAACGTAACCAATGTTTTTAGCCTAATTCATCACACATTCTTTTACTTGTTCTTCTTCTGTCTTATATTTAAACAAAAGTTCACACGTTTTAGCAATGAGATGTTCATCATTAGCACATAATTCTATTTCAAACTCAGTCTTACATCCTAAACCATTTATTCACTTTAAATCTGGCTGATAATTGTACATAAAAAAAAAAAACCATTGACAATATATCTTTCCACTGTAAAATCTTCTCTTCATTTTATTTTACAATCTCCTTGAGAGAACTGTAATGCATTATGGTAAGTTAGCCATTATGTTTACTTCTCATTTCTCATCTATAAAATGCCACTTTCATTGAAAATTGCAAAGGTGTTTTCAGGCAAAATCTAAATTTCTATTTACTCTGTATAGAGAATGGACTATCTGATATAATGCCTAATATAATGGTTTTTGAAATCTACATTCACCTTAGCTTTGTCTTACCATAAATATCAATGCCAACAGATTCAAATCAGATTCAATTTGGAAGAGACCTGGAAGGGATTTTGGAGATCTACTCCAACCCCCTGCTCAAACAGCCGCAATTCTCTTCTTTCCTTTGCATCTTGTAGTAGCTTATATTTAACTTGTGTTTTCCCCCGCCCTATAAATTTAGCTGGATGCTTCCACCATTATTTAAATGGTACATCAGTTGTCAAAACATGTATTGTTTGAAACAAAAATAACATTCTAGCTAAAACATTAATCTTGATCACAGAAACTCTGCTCAACAGTAACAATTGTAATTTGTTCCATCTTGAAATGTCTTTTTATTCCTTGTTGTCTAAACATAGTAGTTTTGAAATAACGTACTACTCGTATTTGCTATAGTTTACTTTAAATACTTTATCTTCTTCTCAGTCTTAAAGCCTTTTATTTATCATTTTTGCTTGTTCTTGTATTTTCATATTTTTGTTAACTTCTATTTTCTGTTTATTAATCTTGCAATCTACATATGCCCCAAATTCTTTTAATTTACTCATTAAAAGTTCACCTCCCTTTAAGGGGTTTACTAAAACCAGAAACAAGACATCGGCAAAAACTCTTAACTTGTTTGAACTTTCTTTTGAAGAAAGTCCCACAATCTTCTCATCTTTTCTTATGTCTCTGTTCAATAAAGGTAGTCCTTGACTTACCACAATTCATTTAATGACCATTTGAATTTACAATGGCACTGAAAAAAGTGACTTATGACCATTTTTTACACTTTGACCATTGCAGCATCCCTGTGGTCATATGATCAAACTTCAGATGTTTGATGACTGACTCAGATCTATGATGGTTTCAATGTCTTGGGGTAATGTGATCTCTTTTTAAGAACTTCTGACAAGCAAAGTCAATGGGGAAGCCAAGTTTACTTAACAACTGCAATGATTCACTTAACAAACGTGGCAAGAAAGATTATAAAATAAGGCAAAACTCATTTAAAAATTTTGTCACTTACCAACAGAAAAAAAAGGAGATACTTGGGAGTTTACTTTTGTTCCTTTTTGCACCCCACATAGTTTGGTGAAATCTTCATTAATAATCCATCTACAAAGTATAAATTGATTCCAGTCATTTTATATTCCCTCCGAAATTCACATCTTCCAAACTCTTCAAGAAAAAAGTCTGGCTGAAATTGTTAAAAGCTTCTCTGAATGTAGAAAAATCAATGCTGCTTGTTTTTCATTATGTTGTTCCAAATACTCCAAAACATCCAACATGGTTCTAAAATTATCTTTCAGCTGTCTTTTAGATAAAAACCCACATTGATCCTCATGAATAAATTCTCACAAAATTATTTTCAGACTTTCAGCTAAAATCATTGTAAACAACTGGTAGTCATTATTTAATAATTATATTGGTTTGTAATTTCTTGCTAAAGTCAAATATTTCCTTCTTTAGGTATTAATGTTACATTGTCCTCTTTCCAAGACTGGCATTTTTGCTTCATGCAAAAAATAATTCATTGTACTTTGTAAAGGTTGTAAATGTTTATCCTATAATAAAAGTTTCAGAAGCAATTAGAAAAAGTAAGCCAGATTTTTTCAATTGTAATTTGATCACATTTGAGTTGGATCAAAGTAGAATTGATCATAATCTCAGAAGCAAAAAGCAATATAAATCTACAGACAACTTTGTTTAACAGAATAACAGAGTTGGAAGGGACCTTGGAGGTCTTCTAGTCCAATCCCCTGCTCAAACACGAGACCCTACACCAGTGGTGGCGAACCTTTTACTTACTGAGTGCTGAAAAGTACGTGCTTTGCGCGTGCCAATTGCACTTGTGTGCAGCTCCTCCACGTGCACTGCATGTGCAACTGCACCATCTGCATATGCTCTGCAATGCACACGTGCTGCACACAGGGACTCATGCACACATGAGCAATGGCATGTGCATGCGCAGGAGAGCTCCGAAGACCAGCTGGATTTCCTGCTGCAATCATGCACATGCACAGAGGAGCCCCGAAGACCAGCTGGGTCTCTGCAATCATGCATGCGTGCATGTGCAATCGCATGTGCATGCTCAGTGGGAAGTAAGTTGGCTGACAGCTTGTGTGCCCAGCAAGATGGCTCTGTGTGCCACTTGTGGCACCCATGCCATAGGTTCGCCATCACGGCCCTACACCATTCTAGATGAGTGACTGTCCAATCTCTTCTTAAAGGCCTCCAGTGATGAGGCACCCACAACTTCTGAAGACAAGCTGTTCCACTGGTTAATTGGTCTCACTGTTAGGAAATTTCTCCTTA
The DNA here is from genome assembly GCA_017656035.1 of Myanophis thanlyinensis. Lineage (NCBI taxonomy): Eukaryota > Metazoa > Chordata > Lepidosauria > Squamata > Homalopsidae > Myanophis > Myanophis thanlyinensis. The sequence continues at coordinate 1,677 of JAEANM010029649.1, read as the reverse complement.
GTTCTAGGCTGCTTCTCTCCTTGATTAGTCTCCATCTGTTGCTTTGAAAAATAGGTTGACCACTTCTTCTTAGAACACTGAGTCATCTTTGTTTTGCTTTGAATCACCACTACTATATAGACCAGACATGTCAAACTCAGTGTTCCCCGAGGGCCATATTGTCACATCTGAGTTATGATGAGGGCCACACTCTATTCATTGAGTTGCTGGAGTCAAGTGGCATACAAATTTAATAAATTGATATTATTAATTGCATATATGCTTGCTGACAAAAAGACTGCCTGCCTTAACTATTCAGAAGCTTTATTAACTTCATTAAAAATTCACATTACCATCTTTTTGCTAGCTTTACCTTTCTGCTCCAATGACAAAAAAGATCACCCCTCTCAGGTTACTAAACTGCAGCAGCATCACAGCTCTGGGCTTGGGATTTCAGCTCAGAGGCTTCTGCACTTCAAAATAGAAATCCAAGGCAGCAGTCCTATGAGTCTTCCTCACAACAGCCTGTTCAGCTCCAGGCTCCAGCAGCTTTTTTTCCTTGTGACACTGAGCTGCTTGGCTTTGGAAATCTCCAGCCGGAGAAGGATTTCAGTGCTACAATGAAAAGAAATGCCGCTTGTCCACCACTTCCCTTAGGAGGAGAGTATTCAGCTGGCATTCAGACACTTTCCACAAGCACTATTAAGCAGCGGAAAGCCTTGGAAAGCGGCAGGAAGTTTTAGAAAGGGGTGGAGAGCAGGGGCAGGTTTAGAAAGCGGGGAGGAGAGCAGCTGGTAGCTTCTGAAACTTTGTACCCTTTCTTGCCAGTCCCCCCACTATCAGGAGGTGGGGAGAAGGGACACCAACCTCCAGAAGCTCTGGGAGGTGCCCTGTATGAGTGGCTTGCCTCCAGGGCCACGGAGAAGCAGCACCAAGCTGGAAAAGCCCCGGGGGGGTTGCCCCATATGAGTGGCTTGCCTCCAGGGCCACGAGTCTGGACTTCCAGTCATTGTATAACTTTCTCGTCTGTGTGGGCTTCAGGTGCACTTGCAACAGGCCGCATGCAGTCCATGGGCCACATGTTTGACAAGCCTGTTGTAGACCAGATCAATACACTAATTCCACAGGAAAACTAGCCCTCTTTCTCAAGAATGCTTGGAATGGAATGCTTCTAACTCTGCTGTTTTTGTAATGGCTTCTGAATATTTCCTTTGCATCTTTCTACACTTTGAAAGTGAATCATCATCATCTCCTCCTCCTCCTTCTCCTCCTCCTCCTCTTCCTCAAGACAAGTAGGTTTGATTGTCATTTCAACAATATACAGTACAGTACACAGTGAAACGAAACGATGTTTCCCCAGGACCAAAGTGCTACATCAGACAACATAGATAAAAAAGAAAAAGAACAGGACACAGAAGTACACATAGCTGTAAATCAAAGGTTCCAGTTTCTTTCTGTTGAGGAGTCTGGTGGCTTGTGGAAAGAAACTGTTACTGGATGTATGGGCCTGAATGCTTCTGTACCTCTTTCCAGATGGCAGAACAGTAAAGAGTGTGTATGAGGGGTGTGTGTGTGGTCAGTCACAATGTTTCTGGCTTTACGGATGCAGCATGTCATGTATATGTCCATGACAGAGGGAAGAACAACCCTGATGATCTTCTCTGCTGTCCTCACTATTCGCTGTAGGGTCTTGCGATC
>JAEANM010029648.1:0-10146 GCA_017656035.1 Myanophis thanlyinensis | reverse complement strand
GAGAGCAAAAGCTGGCTGAGAGATTCTGGGAGTTGAAGTCCACAAGTCACAAAATGGCCAAGTTTGCCCACCCCTGCTCTATAGTCTATTAACTTTTCAGTAAGTATATTTCTGAAAATCAAGTTGGTAATAAATATAGAAGTATTTATATGTACACATCTTTATCTAATTGAGACAGCCTCCTAAAACACTCAGTTCTGGGCATTGTATTTGATAACCAATCAAAAAGCATAAATAAACCCAGGGGAAAGACTGAAGAAAAGTAATATGTACTTAGGAAAAAAAAACCATCTAGATCAGTGTTTCTTAACCTTGGTGACTTTAAGATGTTTGGACTTCAACTCCCAGAATTTCCCAGACAGCTAAGCTAAGCTGGCTGGGGAATTCTGGGAGTTGAAGTCCAAACATCTTAAAGTCGCCAAGGTTGAGAAACACTGATCTAGAAGATGGCTTTAAAATAGCCTTTTGACTAATAAACTGACTGCATAGCTAATAATCAGTTTCACAGATCAAGGCATTGTAAACTATATCTTGAAAGAATCAGAGTTGCCATGTAGCAGGCAAAAAGAGAATTATGCAGAAAAATGCGGCTGAGCCTTTATCATTAGAGAATCATCTTGAATCTGCATCTAGATTGAATCCTGCCATACTTCACAATTGCCCCCATTGTATCTTTCATCTCCTCCCCAAAAAAAGCCTTGCTGAAATTCAATGATAAAATGGTCAACTTTGGCCTTTGAACTATACCTTTCAGTTTATTCTCTGTAGAATCCTTGGCGCTCTCTGAGCTTGGTTGCTTACTTGCAGAAATTTCATTACCTGATTGGTTAAAATAATCATTGCTAGTGAGTGTTTTCTGCCTATTTACATACAGTACCTTATATTAGTGGGGATATGGTTTTCTCCATGGTAGTTCCATGATTAGGTTATGGTTTTCTGCATGATTGTTTGTCTGGGTTGTCAATCTATGTTTATCTTGTAGCTGAGAGAATGTGTCCTGGTAGTCTATTTTCTTCTTAGCTTTTTAAAAATTGTCTCTTTTGAATGGTATATAAATGGATAAATTTATTTCTATGTGTCTCTTGATGGTTAATTTGTTTAAATGCCAAGTTTCCAGGAATTCTATAGAATTTTTGTATTTAGCTTTGTCTAGGATGCTCACAGTTTCTCAGATGAAATTATGGTTGTGTCTGTTTATATGTTGTGAGATGAGGGAATATTCATTGTATCTTCTGACATTGTTGATTTTAATCCAGACAATGTTATGTGTAGATTTACAAATGGCATGAAGCATATACTCTGATTAAAATAATTACATTAGTGATCTGTTTTCCCACTGAAATACACTTTTGTAACACTGCTGTCCTATAAAACCAAGGATTGGCTATCTTTTCCACAGACATTACCTACAGATGAAATTTGGATACAACTGGGTTAGCTAAAATGCAGAGAGCCTGGATCTGAGCTGTTCAGAGTGTGTCTACTTGTGCCAAGCTAACCAGAAGTAATTCTGGATGGAAGATGAAGACAAAGCTTTGCTCTTTCAGTGCTTTTATAACTGTACAATTTCTATTATTGCTCATCTAGCACCATCTGCTCCACATCCACTTTCTCTTGATTACTATAACTCTGAATGGTCACTACAATGTCATTACATTTGTATTAGCATTAATGAAAAATGTCATTTGATGTGCTTGTTTTTCAATCAGGGAATGGGGACAAGTTTGTGCTGAAGGTCTATTAAGGATAAAAATTAAGGACTGGATTTTTATTTATTCATTTATTAGATTTTTATATAATAATATAATAATTCGTTATTTAACTTTAGAAAGAGAGGGTAAAATGCAAATACATTTAAACTTTAAAATTATAAATTAACAGCATTCAGAGTCTATGGAGATTCTCAGTCATCCAGGTCATGGTTGTCCCAAAGGTGCTTTTTCAAGAAGCAACTGGACTTTCTTGTTTTTTCTTTGAAGATGTTTTGCTTCTCATTCAAGAAGCTTCTTCAGCTCTGACTGGTTGATGGGGAATGGAAGGACAACATAGATACATCCCCAACAGCCTGTGCCTGTCTTCAACAATGAATGGACATAGGGCAGAAAACACCTTGAAGTCAAGAAGGTCTCACATCCAATTGCTCTACTCAGATGACCCTGGGGACACAGATAAACCTCCAAGTGACCTTAATGACTCTGTAAAAGAATGTAAATGCTATCTGCAAGGAATATAATTCATTCCAATCTCCACCTTCCAGTCAGAGCTGAAGAAGTTTTTTCTTTACTTAGGTACACAAATACAGATATTTTTATTGGGTTCTGCTTGGGCAAGACGCATTGGGCTAATGGTTCTGCTGGTGTTTATGGCTAACATTTAAATAGCACATTCCTCCAAACAACTTCTTCCTACTGAAGAAAGCTGCAATATTCTCTTAAAGGTCTTTGAGGGCAGTCTATTTTTAAAGTGTCTGTCTTTTCTTCACTGAAGCACCTCATCTCTTTTTTAATTTAGCCTTCTGAGTGAATTCAGTCCCTGTCACCTAATCCTAGATCTTTAGGATGATCATAGTTCTAATGAGAAAAACTTGTTATTTTCCACATAACTGGAAAAAGAATATTTGTGTGGATAAAGCCCTTCATTTATGTTCTAATCTATATAGACTAAGAAGCCTTCAACTTGGTTCCATGCTTAAGTTAGTCATGCTATATGTATCTTTTGTGCATATAATTATTGAAGATTTAATCCTTTGTAACTTGCTGATTTATATCTCCACATGTGGCTACAATATAGTAATTACAAAACAAAGGCTGAAGAAAATCAAATATGTGTTATGTGTTGACAAGAGACATCTTTATGTCTTTAATATATTGGGAGAAGCAAATGTCAATAGTTTCTTAAATGGAATATAGTATGCTCATCTTTATTTGAAATGACAGCTGCAAGGCATCTATTAAACATTCTAGAAAGGCAACTATTGATATTTGGAGGGAAAAAATCACCAGCCATTCAAAGACAAAACATTCAGTTAGACAAAAAACTTTCCAAATTGCTTGTGTTAATTCTGGAATAAATCAATCCTCTCACTTTCCTGAGCTTCAAAATACATTCCACATTAACCATATATGGAAGAAGAAGAACAATTTTATAAGTAATGACCATCATCTTTCATATTAAACAGGATAAATTATCAAAAGTGGCTGTAACAAGGCAATAATTATGTCAAAATGGTAGCATATACATCTTGACATCATTAAATCATGGCACAATCTAGTTTTTCATCATTGCCTTTTGTATTACATGTGACATCATATGAATTTGTATATGTTGTCATTTCCTCCCCCTTGTCTCTCCCTGTGGATAACCCTAGACTTCAAGGGAAATAATATTTTTCCTGCCATATTCCAGTTTTCTATGTGAATATATTCCTTACTCTTTAATAAACATTCTACCATTTCCAGTTTCCAGTAATATTATCCAGCAGTAATTATCTCATGTAGACCTATTCACACAGAAAACTCATTTGGCAACTCTTGTTCAATGGAAGGTAAGATATGATGCCAGAAAAATCAGAGGAATTCAGCACTAATAGTGTAATATTGTATTGTGAAAGAAAGAGCAGTCAGTAACACTGCTACAATATAGATAATTTTTGCAAACTGGATCACTCCTTGAACTTACTAAAGATATGCATCACTATAATCACTCTACCTTGCTGCACAACTAGAATTTTAACAGTCTCTTCAAAATGGTCAGCAAAAATTCCACTGACTTTATTTAGAGAGTCTGCACACCTTACGAAAAAAGAAAGCAAACATTTTATCTGATATGGAGGGATGTGGTTTTGAGAAATAGGGTTCTGGAATGCATATCTTACCTTCCATTGAACAAGAGTTGCCAAATGAGTTTTCCCCATTTGTGTCCTTGACTGTAATACTGTGGGCATGGGAATATAGCTACATTGTGAAATAATAAGTTGCCTGATAGTGAGAGAGAATATTGATTTCATTCAACCAAGTAATATAAAGATTTAAGTGATAATGACTGTTTTCTGTCAGAGATTGCATTAATATGTGGATTCTTCCACTGAGTCATTGTGGAAAGAACAGACAACATGAACATTGGAATCTGTCAAACACTTGATAATGGGCTTCTCCACAGATCTCCCTAATTGAAACTGAGAGACTGTAGAGATTAACTATAAATCCTTCCATTCCCCACCATCCTGTCAGAGCTAAAGAAGCTTCCTGGATGAGAAGCAAAATGTCTTCAAAAGAAAAAACAAGAAAATCCAGTTGCCTCCTGAAGAAACACCTTTAGGTGCAACTGAGAGATCGCTTACAATCCATTAAAATCTAAAAGAATGAAAAAGTGTGAGAAAGATGATTAAGTAAGAATGTCTCAGTAAGAGGCCAACGGAGTACAAGAAAGCATGGACAGAAGGAAGGAAGGAAAGATAAAGAAAGAGATAGAGGAGTATTGTGTCAGCCTGAAATACTGAACCTGCCTGAAATCTAAGACATTTTGGTGAACTTATTGAAGAAAGTGGGAAGTCATAACCAATGGATTTCAGCAACTCCTGCACTCCTCACTTCAAGAAAGAACGCTACAGAGTATCCCAAATCACCCGCTGTAATGACCATTGTTTTCAGTATCTCAGCTTTTTTCCTGTCCAGTCTTCTTCTCCTTCTACTGTCAGATTTACTACTGAATAATTTTTCATTGAGCTGTATATGACTAACTTTCATAAAATGAGTAACAGAACTAATTCGGGAAGTCCATATCCCCACCCTGTGGCTTCCTTAGAATTGTAATTATATCATTCATCCCATAGATCAGATTCTGATGTGTGGCTAAATCCATGGACAAAGCTATCTGTCAAACTTTCCCAAATCCTAACTCCATTTAGGCAAAGTAATGGCTGAATGATTTTCCCATTGGCAGCAATTGCCCATTCACTCACTTTAATTAATCCCATATTAAATATAAGGACAGCACTACTCATCAACTTCATAGCTTAGGCAGCTTAGAGTTTGGTTGTTAAAATGTGGTAAAGTACGCCAGCATACTTTTGTGATTCCTCATGGACTGAAAAAAAAAAAATTAAAGAGACTACCCACAGGAGCCTAATAAAGAGCATAAATGGGACATAATGATACAATGCTCATCAAACAAAGTGCAGTGGTATCAATCATGGCGGAGAAATCATGATTGCTTATTCTGCCTGCATGGCTTGTACCCTTGAAGCATATAAAGAAAATCATGGTTTTCTATAATGAGTGTGAGTAGGCATAAACTTTTGATTGTGTACTGCAATAATAATTCCCTCATTCCTCTTTTTGCAACTTTGACAGTTTCCAGCTCTGGTACCCATGTTATAGATTATCACAAGATTTTATTTTATCTTTTAGTATGTAACAATTATATGAAACATTATTGTCTTTTAAGCTACGGGATTAAGTACCTTTCTATTGGTGCATCTGTCTTTTGGAACAAGTTTCCCTCTAACGTGCTGGAAGGTCAAATACATTAGCCTCTCATAGACCCATGAAGATTTGTCTCCTTTCCCACACACTGAGTCAGAATAGTCTTTGAGTTCACTCTGTAAGGAAATGAGTGGTTATTATTCCCAGCCTTGGTTATGTCTGTGTTGTGGAGTTTGTTTCCATATAAGTTTTATATTTGTACATTACCTACAGTCATAGTTTATGAGTTGGATGGGCTTATAAATCATGTAAATAAATATACATATGACAGCTTATCTTTTTTTATCTCTAAATCTCAAGTCTGTAGAACTCTCTAATGGATGTCTATAAACTATTTGAGGATGACTGAGGACAAATTATTGAGAGTTTATTACTGACAAGATGGATGTGTTATGAATCAGGAAACCAAATCAATCTGGAGAGAGTCTAACTGAACATAGATGAATTGCCAAATATTTAGCTTGAGGGTTTCCCCTGAACTCTGTAGAAATTAAAGTAGTATTGGCATTTATGAGTGCCATTTAATAATGCAGGCTACTATCCTAGCCTACAATTGTATTTTCAGCAATTACAGCTTATCGTGATTAATCATGCATTAATTATCTTTAGGCTAAATTGGTGGGAAATTGTTCAGAAACAATTGGAGCTTTTGGATGCAGAATGTGCCTGCCAAATTGATGCTGCATTAAACTTTTTAAATATTTAAATAAATATTTAAACATGGTGCAAGTTACTTTATTAGGGCTCAAAGTTATTCTCATATTCTACATGAAAGCCTAAAAAAAGACATAGCTGTGTTAAAGAGATGCTATGCTCATTACTTATGTAATCCAAAATAATTTTATCAAATAATTTTGCACAGCTTTAATAAACATTGTTTTTTTAAAAAAACACCACCACCAATTAGTAGTTGCTTACAGGAAGAATGCCAAGCAATCAAAAAGTTTGCATGAAATTAAAATCTGGCAAAGATACAGAAAAATTAAGAGTATAAAATCATATGTGCCGCTCAGAAAGAAAAAAAGGAAAGTTTCAGGAAATAACACAATTCACTATATCTAATACACCAAAACAGAAGATGATGACAAATAAACCAACCAACTAATCCACAGAGTTGGCTAAAACCAATGTATGGTAAGCAAAACAGAATTTTATGTCATATAATCATGCCTATAGGTGTCTACAAAAATTATTTGTCACAGGTATGTTGGATCACTTTTCCCTTTCAGTTTTGGTGAATATTGCATAAAAATATCTTAAAAGCAAATGACTATATAGTATAGGATATGTGTATGCACATTGTACTATAAAGACCATATGGCTGGATTTATAAATCAGATAAGGAGATGGTTGGTTAAAAAAGCTAGAAAGATCCGATTCACAATGTGAATTAAGACAAATACAATGGATACATATTACACTGTCTGGATAAAGCATTAAACTAAAATCAGCTAAACTGTATTATGGCTTAATGTCAGTAGTGGTATTCAGCCTGGTCGCACCAGTTCTAGCAAACTGGTAGTAGTGACAAGCATTTGCCCCATTCCCACCCCCTTTCCTGTCCTATATCCCCTTCTTATTTTTCCTTTGTATTTGCTTTGCTCAGCTGAATCGTGTGGAGCAGCTGTTTTCTGCACCTCCACAGCCTTCCTATTCACCTGGGTTGCCTCTGGTAAGTGCAAAACTTGTATTATAGAAGCTGTGTGGCAGTGCATGCACCGAACTGGTAGTAAAACCAGTTGCATCCCATCACTGCTTAATGTATTATTTTAACCCAGACTATGAATCCTCTATAATGCAGATAAGGCAGTAGGGAATGTAAATTACAAAATATGTGGATTCTGAATATTTCATGCCGTGTATGATCAAATTGGAGTTCTAAAGAAAATTTCCATGAAGATTCATGCCACTGGATGTCAGAAAGACTATTTTCAGGAAGCACATCTTAGTGCAAGGAAGGTTTATACATTGTTAACTATGCAGCTTACGATTACTCTGCCAGGGCTAGAAGAAAAATAACTGTGTATCTTTCTGCTTGAATTCCCAAATAACATGGCTGGCCTTGGGTTTAGTACAGTATAATTGCTGCTTTATCTTCAGCAGCAAAATCTTCAAGGCTGATTGGAGATGGAAAAATCAGAAAGAAAGAAAGAAAAAAATTGATAAAGCAGAGTAATGGAAAGATCAAATGGGTGTATTGAAACTTAAATCGTGTCAAAGAGAATTCAGTCCCTTTGGAAGTGGATTCAGCATGTATATCTAACATGTAAGGCAGAGGCATAATGTGTGGCTTATTAGCTCTAAAAGCATCTTAAATGAACTTGCCACAGTAGTATCATTTATCCATATTTCTTTCTGCATCAGAATTTTTCCAGTAGACCAAATACTATGGTATAGAAAGAATAATCGTACAATTTAGGATTTTGTTCCCATTTTCATTTATGGTCTTTTTAGGCTACTAAAGTAACTTTAATAACATTTACATTTAATAAACATTAGACATCAACTTCAAAAATTAAAAAAAAATCCACATTTGTTTTAAATTAACTTTATACTCTTGCACTAATAAAATTTAATTAGTCTAAAGCGTTGCTAGCCTTAAAGAACATTGGAAATTAAAAATTCATCTGGATCCTTTTTATATGCTTGTAGCTGCTAGAAATAGGAATTTTAGCAATTACATTAAGGTTCATATGTCAAATGTTGATATCAATGTTTTGCCACTTGCAAATTTACCTAGGGCATCTCTTCGATACACAGCTTTTACAGCATCTCCTAGTAATTTTGAGAACACTTAAAAACTGCTTCGGCTTTGGAAAACGATAGTGTAGAGGTATTCCTGCAGAAAATGTACCTCTTTTCTCTTTATATGCTGTTTATGTTCAGGCATATAACAAGATGGCTCAGGGCCCAAGGCTGTAATCATGAAACTCCTAAAGGCACAATTTAAATACTCATCAGCGCCACAGACATTAACATTCGGTATTTTGTAGCATTAATTTGAGGTTTAGTGCAAGCGTGTGTGTAAAACTTTCCCAATGCAGAAAGGATTTAACACTTTGGAAATGCATGCAAGATCCTTATAAGGTTAGTGTGAAAAAACCAGATAGCTGGATAGAGGATTTTTCTTTTTCCCTCTAAACACAGCCATCAAATTAAATTGATCGACAGGGGATTCAGGCAGGCAGGACTTTTCTACAGAGCCTATGTAGAATTTACTTCTACAATATGTGAAAATGAATATAATTTTTTTTTTTTTAAAGGAACCTGGTACCTGCCCACTTGGAGCTCCTCCTTGGCCCAAGATTTCCATTTAAAAAACTTATATAGAGCCCCAGCAGGAGGTGTAATAGAGAAAAAGATGGTGTAAAAGTAAAGAAAGAATGAAGAACCATTGCTGTTGGCATAGCATCTCTTCCTCTGGTGGTATTAAGTTAGTTATTCCCCCCAAAAAGGAGCAGCACAGCTCTTACTTCAGCCCACTCTTCCTCCTCTCAGTCAGGAAAGAGATGTTTTGTGAGCTCAAGTCTGTTGTTTTGGTACCAGTAGGGACAAAATGGGCATAGCTGTTTCTTGAATACCCACCTTGGATTATTGCAGGCGGGAAAGGAAGGTACACTTTGTGCCTATTGGTGTGGAGTGGGGGGGAGACACCATCTGCAAGAAATGCCCCAGGACATCAATACATCTGTTTACTGAGTGTGTGGGCAAGGCTATTAAGCTACATACAGTACTTTATTTATAACGAGTCACTTTATTCCAATTAGTTATTAGCCAGTTTACTTCATTTTTGTTTGTTTGTTTGTGTTTTATAGTGATACTTTTCAGAATACTGGACAAAAACCTTTCCCTTAGATGTGACATAAGGTGTTTTCCATGCTAATCTAATGTCATTCCCTTCAAAGAAAGGAAAACAAATTAAGGAACATCTAGAGCTAGAATAAACCAAACCATTTCAATATACTTATTTCATAGAAGCTACTCAGTTTTTTATTAATTCTAGATTCATTCATTACCCATCTACTTTCACCATCTGTTTTGTTTTTCCACTCAATCTGTTCAACTATCTACTGTACATGCACAGCATTTCACTTACTTTTAAGTCTCTCCTGACATACCCAACTTTCATTTCTATATTCTATGAGATAGAATCATGCTATTACACAGATATTTTCAGGCTTATGATAAAGATTTGTTTCTTGAATGAATCATATATTATCCACTATCTTTTTACCAGCATCTGCAGATCTTCCCCTTTTTTTTCCATTTTTTTAAGTATTCCATCAATGTACCCAAAGTAACTACTTTCACTAGTTTCCTACACTCCAGTAATTCTGCAAACTATCAAAATCAGCCTTGAAAAAACCAATGATTGTCTCATTGCAGCCTTTGCAAGCATTCATTTCAGTAGAACTAACTTGTGTTTCTTCCAACCTACTAATGTGGAATAGCCAAAAGCAGTCTTCTGCCATCTTACCACTCATCATCAGCTTTGTCTATGGTGTTTGCTGAAGCAATTAAAAAAAAGAACTATTTACTGGCCTGATTATATGTCCCAAAAACATGCATGTTTTTTTTTCCTTTTCATTCAATTCAATTTCAATTTCAAATTTATTGGTCACATACACAGTCATACATGGTACGATATGCAGTGAAATGCTTA
>JAEANM010029647.1:0-10146 GCA_017656035.1 Myanophis thanlyinensis | reverse complement strand
AATGTACAACCCATTGTATGCTTTTACTCATGTCCAGTTCAATTTACTTTTTGTCTTCCTTAAAGAGTATTCTAGGCGTCTCTTCTTCTACCTCATGTTCCAGAACTCCTCAGAAAACTGGGTATACCTGGGATCAGACTACAACCACAGTTTCAGGCAAGTTTCCACCCATAAGGAAGCACCTTAGACTTCTTTTAGAACCCAGCTAGATGAATCAGCAGCCACGGCAGATCAATTAAACAGGTTATAACTATGCATACAGTGATACATCTTATTCAGAATACTGAGAAAGTAGTAAGGAAAGCTTAAGAAAACTTTGCAAAGCAAAAAAAAAAGTCTTGTGTAGATCTGAAGATGCTGGAAGTAAAATGAATGCTTTTGAAACATTGCTTATGTAACAGATTATTCAGCAATGGTAGTGATGTAGATCAATTTATATCCTAGTTGTCAGCGTTCCAGCTAAACTCCTCATTTCCATTCAGCACTCAGAGACACAGTCCATCCAAGTAAATTTTTTATTGAAGAAGTCATACTGGCACATCTGGGAAAACCCGAATCTGAATTTCCAGATTTTTCCACCACCCAAGTAAATTCTACAGTCCACCCTCTTCACCCGTCACACCATCATGTTTCCCAATCCAGCAAGTTTGAAAGAGAAACTACTTCTTTGGTCAACCCCTAGGCAGGTGTCAGTTGACCTAGCCTTGACATCCTCAAAGAATTTTATTTAGATTATCAACTATTCTCTAAGAGATTACCCCTCCCAATTTCCCAGGCTCCAACAATGGTAGCATAGAAGCCACTATGGGCAATATGGCTTCCAATGCTGACACTAGTGCTTATTTTATTAAATATGCAAGAGAGTATATGATAGAGTTGCAGATGCTCAGGTTCTGTTTGTGATTAAATCTGATTGTTTTCTCCATTAGAGACAAATAAAAATGTGTTACACTGCACTAATCTTAGCAGGTCAGAATACAACAGTAATATTAGATTTTCTTCTTTTATGATCATCTCTTAGATTTCTTGGCTGGGTTTTTACTTCTGTTCTTCATTGCTTTGCATTTCTAAAGTGGAATATATAAATATCTAGAAATGAAACATTTTTCCCCAAAAGAAAAGGCAAAACAGTCTGTCTATAAAGAGAGTAATTGGTCTTCTATATCCACAAAAATTCCTGAAAAATTATATCTCTTTGCAAACACTGCAGTTTTGCACCAGAGAGCTCTGCTCCTCATCTGAATTAAGTTTCCCAAAATTCCCAAAGGCACTATTAGTAGTAAACACTATTGTACAGATGTTACTGAATACTTTGCATAGAATGCATAGTTGCATTATGAAGAAATACAAAATCCCATTTCAATGTGGATTTGTCTTGTTGGGGCTGTAACAACTCTTTTCCCATATTGGTCACCCTCTGCATTTCATTTTGTATGATTTTCAATTTATTCATCTTCTTCACAGATAAAGGTTTTTCGAATTATTTATTGCTTCAGCCTGTTTACAGGATGATGTTTTACTCCTTTGCTTTTTAATCTGATGTTCTTCAGTCCTCAACTGGCTACTGAGATGTCCTTTTTCTGTTTCTACTTATGTTAGTTCTGGCCATTTTTCGCCGCTTCTGAATCAGATCCTCCTTTATCTTCTTTGATGAGATGACAAAAGGAGAATTTGAAAGATTGTCTGTAAATATTAAGTACTTTTCCACTTCTTTGATATTTGCACTGATTTTTTTTTTAAATGTAACTTGCCTTGTGGTTACCTCTTGCTAGAATATTAGAATGCACACTAGGCTAGGAAATTTCAAGGCATTTCAAAATCTGGATTAGATAGCATCACCACCAGATGGATTAGTAACTAGCTGACCAATTGCACTCAGTGTTTAGTCCTTAATGGAAATACAGCTACATGGAGGGAAGCATGCAGTGAGGTACCCCAATATTCTGCCTTAGGCTCAATATTCTTCAACATCTTCATAATTATTTAGATGAAGGAATAAAAAGGGAACACATCAAATTTGCAGACAACACCAAGTTGGAGGAAATAACCAACATTCCAGAAGATAGGCTCAAGATCCGGGGAGATCTTGATAGACTTGAACACTGGGTTCTATCCAATCAAATGAAATTCAATAGAAAAGTAAGGTTTTACAATTAAGCAAGAAAAAACAAATGCACAAGGATAGAGAAAGTGGTACCTGGCTCAACAAGCAGTAACTGCAAAAGGAATCTAGGAGGCCTAGTGGGCAACCACTTAAATATGAACCAGCAGTGTACTGCAGCTGCCAAAAAAGCCACCACAGTCCTAAGCTACATTAACAGAGGGATATAATCAAGTGTTACTACAACTGTATAATGTCTTGGTTAAGACCATGCTTGAAATATTGCATCCAGTTTTGGTTGCCACAATATAAAAAAGATGTTGAGAGACTGGAGGCTAAAACATATGAAGAACGGTTGCAGGAATTGGGTATGTCCAGTTTAGTTAAAAGAAGGACTAGGGAGTGATATGATAGTAGTGTTCCAATATTTGAGGGGCTGCCACAAAGAAGAGGAGGTCAACCTGTTTTTTTAAATTATCTGAAGGACAAGAAGCAATGGATGGGAACAACCAAGGAGGGAACCAGCCTAGAAATAAGGTTTGTTGGCAGTCAGGACCATCAATCAGTGGGATGGCTTGCCTTCAGAAGTTGTGGGTGCTCCAACAATGGAAGCTTTTAAGAAGAGATTGGACAGCCATTTGTCTGGAATGGCATAGGATCTCCTGCTTGAGCAATGGATTGGACTAGAAGACAAGGTCTTCCAGCATTGTTAATCTGTTATTATACAAGATCTCAAATCTCCAGTATTTGAAAAAGAGCTAATAATATTCATCCGTTTGTTCAATTTCTATGTGTACGGTGGGTGCCACCTCCAATTGCTATTAATTTGTTTCTGCATTGATTTCGGTATTTTAGCTTTGGCAGGAAGCCAACTAAAGAAACTCCAGTCTGAAGCTATGCTGGAACCCTAACCCAGCTTCTAAACGTCTCCTTCCACTCTATATGATGGAAAAATGAAGAGGATCTTGTGGCATCCAGATTATGATAGGTTCTTCAAATAATTGGTGCCCCCCAGAGGTGAAATTCAGCAGGTTTGCACCGGTTCTATAGAACCGGTGGTAACAATTATAAGCAGTTCGGAGAACCAATTATTAGAAGAAATGTCCTTTTGGTTTTTTTCCCCACTTTTCAGGGTTAATCCTGTAAATAAGGCATTTGTTTCTAGCCTAATCTTTATTGCCTTGCTCACAGAAACTGCCTCTGCCCTTATTACATTGTAACTTTGGTGAAGTTTAATTCTGTGCTTGGTGATGTTTAATCTTAACACCCACAGAACTGATAGTAACAAAATTTGAATTTCACCACTGGTGTCCCCCCTCCCCCAGCATTACTATCAGATCAGACATTATTATTTTCTTGCAAAACAGATTGATCTTTAATATACCATTGTGAATGGCTTTTCTTTATCGTAAACTGCCTTGGTTCTATTTTGGCAGGGGAAAAAAATGTCTGTTTTCATGAACACAGCCTAGAGACCATTATGTGCCTTCAGTTCCACAAATAAGCCATGCTGGTGAAAGCAAGACTATGTCTTTTGACTCTATTGTCTTTTTCTTGAGAAATAAAGATGGTAATTTGATACTTGCACAAATGTACTTATACACTATTGGAAATTAATTGTGTACAGTTGTATTTATGCAGCCCCAGAGATCAATATTGGGTAGCTTATTTTGTTTGCTACTTGAGTCACGCAAGATTGCATGGCAAGATTATAATTAGTGTTATGCTATCCCACCATCCACTGATTCTGCACCCGTTGCGTTCATGAACGGTTCTGTGCCATAGAGAGAATTTTCTCCTCCTGGGGAAATAATACATTTCAAGCATTCCTAATGTTACTATGGTTCTCCGTCTGTGTTTTTGCAGATAGATAGCTTGCCATCAACACCCCAGGCTCTGTAGCTACCCCTGCCTTTCTACCCAGTGAGGATTTGGAACAATGCTACCTTTTGTTCTTCTCTTATTTGCCTCTGGGCCTACAAATATTAGCTCAATGAGCTTCCTCTGCTGAGCTCAATTCTCACCAATATTCTCATTATCAAAGTCCATAGGGGGTACATGCCAGATGCCGGAAGCCACTCCTGTTCTTTTGTTCGTTTGTTTCAGTGGTTAACTCTGCTTTTCTTCTGACATTGTGTAGGATCCCTGGTGGGTTGTGGGTTTTCCACAAACAATGTCTACACTGTCTTGGCTTTTACTTAATTGAAAATGAACTTACTTTACCAACAGTTAAGGATGATTGTTATTGGCCGCTCTGGCCACATTAGAGAAATCACACCACCTGGTTTGCTCTACAGTGTCAGATTTAAAGTAGAACATGGGTCAAAATGTAGAGCTTTCACTGGGTAAGTGATTACAAGTTGGCTTGCCCTCAAGAGTCTATTTCTGGATGCTACAGGCAAACACACGCCTCCCATTTTCTGTCTCTCCTAGTTCCCTCTTTTGTCTTTTTACTTTTGTCTTTCTCCCACCAACTAAAATACCTTTCTCTCCTTTTCTCCCTCCTGTCTTTTATCTTATAAATCAGCCAAACTGATTTATTTTGAAGAATTCTGAGATGTGATTCAGAGCAAAGCCATGGTTATTCTCTACATTTTAGTTTCTCCAAAGGATTTCTAGACCCTAGAGGGGTGCAAAAGAAGTGGGGCAGAAAAGGACTACTACTGCTAAATGAATATCTCTTTTTGGAAGCTGTATGGAACTGAATCAGGGCCTCCAGGGGCTTTGGACAGATGTGATGTCCTAGTAGCATGACTATGTTGGATCTGCACATCAGGTAGGTGAAACATTACCTGACTAATGTAAAATAATTACAGAAATAAAAGGTTTACCTGTATAAACCAAGCTACATTGCAAAATGAAACTGAGTAGAATCTAGACCTAATTAAACTTCAATGTTTCATTTGAACAAGTATGACACCATCTTACTAGTATCCTGAGAGAGGGAATTAACAAACATAGTAGCCTGGTACTCTTATTTGGCATGGAATCAGAGCAAAACAATGTAGAAAGCACTTCTTGGGCAAGTAACTCAATAATAGTAAATCAAGCTATCCAGCTTTTTCAAATTGTATATCCGTGCTCCAAGCAATGCTGAAGCACACTGCTAATAATTACTTACCATCTAAAGGAGATATTTTAAAGTTCTAGTTAATAAGAAAAGTGTTAAATTTAAAGTGATTTATTCTATTGCATAAAAGCTGTTACCCAAAAGTACATGGATACTTTGGTTAAACAATGGCATACATAACAGTTCTTTGCTGCAAGCTCTTAGTACATAATGGAAGAGTAGGATAATATCAAAAGCATATGAATATTTGCATATTACTATTTACACAGAGGAGTGACTAGTACATGATATGAGTTTTACTTGCATTTTAACATAATGGCATTTCATCAATGGAGTTCATTTCAATGACCTTGTTCACATGCCTTTAACAGCCATTTCGTTTAAATGTGAAACTCACAGTTTGAACAGCCTCCAAAGCCTCTACAAAAGTGGCTGTTGAATTGTCCTTTTGGAGAAAATTATGTAATGCATGGCAGTAATCAGAGCAACTGTCATGAAATGAAATTATTTTTCTCTCAGCTGGTTGGAAACATTTATCTACCTTGGGTGTTGCTGAGGTGGATAAATGATGTTGGATCTGGATCGCCAAGAAATCTTACAGCTATAAGCAAAATTGGGCAGTTTTAAAAAAAAAAATTCCAGAAAAAAGATGTGGACTCTGCCACTTGTTTTAAAATCTTATGTCCAACATTTTTTGGGCCCAGCACAGACATAACCAGTTGCTAGTATCCTTTATGATTATGGGCATGTTAAAATCTAGTACCAGTACATAAATTTGCAAAGGTCACTCTCAATCACCAATCAATAAGATTAATCTTAACCCATTTGGTGTGTATGGGGACCACAAAGCAGCCAAAATAAACAGATATTGATTAGTGGACAAGAACTTTCATTGATTGGTGGCAAAAAACAAATGAGAGCTCAAGGGTATGGTGTACGCCTATAACTTTTTAAAAAATTAAATGGAAGTGCCCATGAAATGTTTAGGAGTTCAGTGCGACTCCGAGGAATTCTTAATTTTATTTTTATCTCTTGGACCAATCTACCCCGAGTGCAACTCTATGTGCAAAGCTCAGTGTGAAAAAGGATGTGATCCAGCTAAACAAATTTGGAGCATCTGTTGAACAGGTGTTGAAAATCCAGCAATAACAGTGATCATAATAGCCACCCAGCGTACAATGCTTCAGTTCCTATTTCAGTGAGCAGTTCCAGTTAGTGGTGGTGGCCGTTTCTGGAGTGGGAGCTTTCACTACAGTGACTCATGCTCTTGTGATCTCATGATTAAAGTTCTTAGCCTACTTGAGGCTGCCTTTGCAGACCATCTGGTCTGGCATTGCAAAATGGACCCAACAAAATTTGCAGGCATTGCAAAATGGACCCAACTATCCTGGACAATTTCCTTCCAGTTTCCAATCTTCCATTTCTGAGGCAGGCAGTAGAGAAAGTGATTTGGCTTCAGTTCCAGGGGACCCTGGAAGAAGAAGATCATTACAGGATAGGTTTTGGTATAGAAGCAGAATTTATCACATTTGTTAATGACATGGGACAGAGATTAGATAATTAGCTTGCACTACTTCACTCTTTCCCAATGCTGTTTCTACTATTCCTTATGAGTCCCATTACTCCTACTCCTTGTGAGTGCTGCTAGATAAAATTAACACTTTCTGGCTGTTTTATTCCTACACACAAACATACATCTTCTTCTCCCCTCCCACCTTCTGCACAACTTTTATAGCCAACTTTGCCATGCTGGGTGGGGAGAAACAAAATAACAGCATCCCAGTTGCTAGCTATTTTCTGGGCACATGTTACATGATCTAGCAAAAGTGCCTTCTCTATCATGGGTCTTGCCTAGAGGAAATATGCCCACCATACATTTACAACACTCCCACTCAATACTGAACAAACTTCTAAATATTTGGTTGTTCTTCCATGCCTTGGATTAGAATGGTGGTTGAGCTTCTTTCATTTTTCTTCTTCGGTCTTTTTGGTTTTGTCTTCTGGTTCTCTTGTTTTTTGTTTTTTGTTTTTTTATCTGTAAGCTGCCTTGAATCATTGTGGAGTTAGGTGGCCCTGAAATAGAAATAAAAATAAGCAAAAATAGAAAATACAGCATCTCATTTGTTGATTGGCACTAGTTGCTATCATGACATTAGACTTATCTTGTTGGTTTTGTACTATTCCTAATAGGATTTGGCTGAAATTCAATTTTGATTCATTATGGATTCTATTACATGGGTTCAAGGAACTTGTATAACAACTTACTCAAACAGTGATTATCCATTCAAGGAGCTCCTCCAGTGGTGGGCTGCACATAATTTAACAACCAGTTCTGTGACCATGCGTCTTCCATGCTAATGCACAGCTTCCTAACTAAAGCAATTACATAGAAATCAGCTTATTTTCAAAGGCACAACCAGTGAGTAGGAACTGTGGAGGCGCAGAAAACAGCTGTGCTATTCAAGAAGGGGATATAGGGCAGGGACAGGTGGGTGTGGCCAGCTGATCATCAGAACTACTGTTTCGATGGAACTAGTGTAACCAGGCAGCAACCTACCACTGAGCTCATCCCAGGAAAGCATCTGAAAGTGTCCCATTTTTATGAGGCGAGGGAGGCTGAGATGAGAAAGTCATTGGACTCAATGGAAACAAAATAATTTTAATAACTGGCATAGACTTTGGATGGAAACTGATTTTCAGAATTTATAGTTAACACAACTCCGGGTTCTTACTTCTCTTCCCTGCTTTCACAAATGGCTAATTTGAAAATGCTGCAGCAATGACAATTTGTTTAAATATAAACCAGTGTAACATGCTGCATACTTTTTATCAATGCTAATGCCTGCCCCATCTACAGGTTAGACCTGTCTCCAGATTGTTTTGCAAAAGAAAGTTACAGATCTTTGGAGTTGACATGTTCAGATGGCATAAGCCTTATAAGAAAAGACATTCAATCTGGGTTATTTATTTCCACTTTCACATCTTACCGATTATGTTTTTGGATTTTTTTTTTATTGTTATTTTTTTGCTCTAACCAATTTCATATATGGAAAAGAATCCAGTCTGATATTCTAGGTGATACCAACTCAGGCTGACTCAGCTTTTAGACTGCAATTAGCAAGCCATTTCATCCTGGGCCAACTCTTAGATAACCCAACAGCTTGTGCATGTTAGTTGCAGCACCTTGTTGCTTATGTAACTTTTCAAGTAGGCTGGCTTCCTCTAAACACATTATTTAATCTGCTTCTTTTAAGACTTGTCTGCCAAATCAAACAATACTGTGCTGAGGAGCTGCCTGGAAGGAAAAGACAGTGAGTGGATATCGAAGCCCAATGCCCTAGCAGGGAGAAAGATGTAGAATTTTTCTGTTCTTTTTCATTGTCACATCGTGACTCAAGCTGAAATAGACCATGCCCAGACAAATCATTCCCTTTCACAGAGGAAGGAAGATAGCAAAAGAAGTTTTACTTCTATCTTTTAGATAAATCATATACAATAAGTCATGTTGTAAATCTTCCACACCAGCTTTTTCCAAGCCAGGATAGGCAAGGATCCAGAGCACAGGTGGTGATGCTAGCCTTTCTCATCATTTTGCTCCTAACCCCAGATTGTCAACTGGAATTGATCCAAATGAATGAGGATCTTCTTTTTTTTTTAAGTTAAACATTATATATTTTAGTTTAATAGTCTTCTTTTTAATCCTGCATCTGGAGGACATTCTCCTTAACTGAAATGACTCACACAGAATCAATTCCTCCTTGGAATCTGCAACTGTCAGTTCCTGGAGAAGAACTATCTTCTGTCATCACCCTTGCAAAGTCAGCTGTCCCACCAGAAATTGTCAGTGGAGCTATACCAATTTTCTTGCAACTCTTAATTTTCAATTATACTGCCTCTTTTTCCTTATGCAAAACCTGTACTTAAATAACATGGCCATGAAACATTAAATGAAATTAAACATGTTAGAAAGCTACAGAATAAAGGTTAGAGTAACTAAGTTGGAGTTCTTCCCTGAACAAGAAACTATTTAAGACCAGCACAATTAAAGATTGTGCATTGCTACAAATTCATCAGCTTTGGCTTCAGTTTCAAAAGGAACACTGCAATAAGATTTTTAGAACCTTTCATCTGGAGCTCTAAGGGAGGTGATTTCTTATTGGATAAAACCATCACCTCATCTTCCTTTCTGGTGCCCTGGATTTCTCTTTTCCACAAGGAATCATGCCACTATAAATTTGGTGCTTCCCTTCATAGTTCCTTGGTGCTCTAAACTGCTGTGTGTTTGTGTGCCTTGGGAAGGGAGGTTTCACCATTGCCCAGGACTGATTAGCTGAGATGGATTTTGTAAATCAACTTTAAGAGGCAAAGTCAGTGGGTTAAATTCAAGATATGAAGGGCCTCTAAGAATACATTTGCTTGACAAAGATCTACTCATATGTGGATTGTGCTTCAACTGGGAATTAATCTGAAACCATATCATTTCCGTTCTGGCAGTTAGGAGCCAGAAGTACATGGGCACCAATGGTGGAATTCTTTTTTTTTACTACTTGTTCTGTGGTCATGGCTGCTTGGGTGTGGCTGGGGGGGTCATCTGGTGGGCAGTTTCTGTAAGCAGGGCAATAAAGATTAGGCTAGAAACAACATCAGAATGTTTATTCCTACCTTCCTTACAGGATTAACCCTGTAAAGTGTAAAACAAACCAAAGGAGATTTCTTCTAACAACAGGTTCTCTGAACTGCTTAGAAAATTTAGTACCCGTTCTATCGAACCTGCTAGAACCTGCTGAATTTCACTTCTTATGGACACTCAAAATAAGCCCACATTAGATGTACAACATAAGCACACCCACATATCAAGTGTTAAGGATAGTCCCCCGTTAGGAGAACGAGTGTGCAGTGAAGCATAGTGAGAGTGGTGTGGTAAAATACACAAACCAGAATACAGAGACACTGAGTAGAAAAATAGGTTTTTACT